>BPLR01019750.1:0-10549 GCA_021605095.1 Caerostris extrusa | reverse complement strand
AATTTCAACCGCATCCTTAAACTTAAAAATTGTTGAGTACTCCCCACTTAAAATTGATTCTTTTTCATAAAATAATATTAAGATAAATAAATAGATTATATTACTGCCTATAGGAAAGTTTTTATTTATTTATTTATTTTAGTGTTGAGTTAGCACTGAAATAAATAAATCAATAAAACTTTTAAACTTATAAATAAATAAATAAACTTTTAAGATAAAAACCAAGAAATTTCAAAATATCGAGAAAAGATAAAGATGTATATAAATACACTTCATCCCCAGTTACATTGAAGCACATTTCAATTCAAACTCAGATAGCTTCCACAGAATATTTGCCTCTTCCTCGAATTACACATATGAAGATGAATCCTGCTGAAACGACCTTCAAGAATATATTCGTACTTTCTTCCTTACATATATTCCATTAATGCTTCTTCATATATTCCTACCTTCTTCATTGCATACTACTGTGTCAAAAGTAAGACCAGTTTTCAATTTAAATTTCCCGGGCATATAGTATTTCAATTTTTTCTTTTTTATGTTGTTGGCACTGTCCTTGACATCTGTATGAAATGTGACGTTAAAATATTCATTAGTGCTTGAGTTACGCTCGGTTTTGAGGGATGCTAAAACTGATTCCGGCGATTTTGAAATGTTCTTTCAATCGACTCAAAAGATAGTCACCGGAATAGTCTTTTGAGTTTAGGAAGAGCAGAAGTAGCACGATGCTAAATCAGGTGAATACAGTGGTTGTGGAAAGATATGGGTTTCATTTTTGGCGAAAAAGTCACGAAGAATTAATGAATATTTTGACGTCAAATTTCACACAGATATCAAGGACAGTGCCAACAACCTAAAAGAAAAAAAAATTGAAATATCACATGTCTGGGAAATTTAAATTGAAAAACTGTTCTTACTTTTTGACACAGTAGTATATTCCATTATTGCTTCTTCATATATTCCTATCTTCTTCAGAAATGTCTGATGTTTTTTTAAAAACAATTTATTTTAAAAACTAATAATTTGCACTCTTCTTTAATTTTAAATTTTAAAAAAGAATTAAATAATATGTAAACTGGTATTTTTTTTTGTTTGAAATTGAATAGAATTATAAAAGAATCTATTAACAAATGTACAATACTATGAATATCAATATCTAAAATATTAGCTATCAACAATAACGAAATCCTTATCACAGATATCGAAAATTGTGTTACTAAGAAATAATTAAATATATATATATGAAATATAATAATATTATAAGTCGTTAATTCAAAATCAATAAATTACAAAAGTTATAAGATTCTATAATCTAGATGACAGGGTTTTATTTTTTAAAAAATTTATCAAATTCCTACTACAAAACCCCAAGAGTTTTTTTCTGAAAATTGAAGTTATAATTAGCTACCTGTGTTAGCGACTATTGTAGCATTGTTTTCTCATGGGATGAGTTTTTGGCATTTCATTCCCAGGAGAGAGGAATGTTTGTTATTTGACAAGTATATAATAACAACCTATCGCTCAAATTTGACAGCAGACAAGCAGTATTGTGGGTAGTTACAATACATGCAATTAATATTTCGCATTAATGAGAACAACTTGTTACTCAAATGTGATAGCAGATATTCCGTATCATGTGTAATGTGACTCAGGAAATTAGCGAATGTCTGTACGACCTTCACAGATCGAAACAACTATAGATTGAATATAAACTATACCATGAATTTTTGCATCGTGATTGGGGATAGACAACGAGCTGAGAAATGTCTACTAGAATGAGAAGTGAGGGAATCTGGCGGATTGCCTTAAAGGAGGATTTTGGTGGAGACGAGAGAGACTTCTGCGATGAGTCAACCAGAAGTGTTGTTTTTTTCTCTGAAATGGCTGAATAGGCCGTAGTTTCCGCCTGTTTTTCAAAAATGAACCCCTTGTGGTTTCATTTATCATGCCGTGGAAAATTAAGGTCTGCCGCGGACTAGACAGTTAGATTCGACGTAGAGTCGAGAACTTGCAAATCTCCGACCTTGGAGTGAACTGTACTTATGATTTAATCGTGCTCTTGTGATCAAATTTTATTTTTAATTTTACACTTCTTTATATAATAATGCAGAGTTCATTATTGTGTATATATATATATATATATATATAGTGTTTGTAAATAAAAATTAAAGTGTTCCCATGAACCTGAAAGTGGCCCTCTTCTTGAAGCCGTTATAGATCTAAAATAGGCCGAGATATATTATATTCAGTAATGCGAGTATTTAGTATTTGTATGTGCAAAAAAAAAGTTTTTTCTTCTTAGTGAACTAAGAAGAAAATATATGATAAGACTAAATATTTCACATTGCTTTTTTATCAGGAAAGTATTACAAATATTAATATTGTAATACTTTCCTGATAAAAAGCAATGTTAAATATTTAAGTATTTTAACAAATGTATAATTTTGAATTTTTTAAAGTCAAATAATAACTTAAATTATCACGAGGCGATTAATTTCTTAGTGCAAAAACTGCAAATATCAATAAATATATTCGTTCATAAGAAAGTAAATTTCTCCTCATCGATAGATGTTAGTCAAATATTTGGGACAAAAATATCGTGGCGCCATCTAGTAATAGATAAATAATAATTCATTCACACCAATTCTTAGATGATTCTGAATCAATTATATATCGCCTCGCATCAGTCGTCAGACTGTCTGATATGAATTTCTTGAGTTTTTTCACATTCGACATGCAAGTTTAGGGCAGTTGTAACTAAAAGTCCACCAGAGAGGTAATGGGATACCTTGATTTCCTGTTGATGGGGCATTCACAGTATACATAAGGAGCCCACGACGTCCATCAATGTTCGGAAAAATACATAGGAAGTTCAGTTCGTTAAGTTCATAGTTCGAATCATGGCCCAGTGGTAACATGTGCAGCTAATGTTCAGGAGGATTCTTGCTCAAATCCATTGGCGTGCGTTGCAGTCACTACTCCTAGAATTGAAGAAACTCCGTGAAGATTGTGACAGTGCCTGTAAGCATCTCGCACGAATATTCAAGTTGGCTTGTAGGAATTTTAATGATTTTCTCCTGTAGCGTGCTCAAATATTCGTCCTCAAAGTCTATGTGATCATGTGCGAGCTTTTTGAATTCATTTGCTTTGGCTGTTAGGAATTTTCTGTGTTTTCTCTCAAACGCACATTACGCATTGCAGTTATTTCCGTAATATCTAATGAATAAGCTTAATGTCTATCTCTACCAGTCAGGAAGTTTTCATATTAAATTACTTCAAACGTGGGATATGATATAAAAAATTTGCACAGTTTTTGAATTTTAATTTTATTTTTAAACAACAGTTTTGCGGCCTCATGGCCAATTGGCTAGCTCTCTGATTTTTGGTACCACAGGCTTCGGGTTCGAATCCTGGTGGGGGAATGGATGTTTGCTAGCGGTTCGGAATCTACGTTAAACTGTAGGTCCCGGTCTAATTAGCCCAAAGTGTGCGCAAAATGACCGTAGAACGACAAACCAAACAACTGTTTTTTCTAAATTGTTATCCAGTAATCATTCATTTATCAATCAAATGTACAATTGTAAGTGAATATTTTGATGCTTTTAGAATCTCCTTTTCCGTTACTCGTGTTCCTAATCTATTAAGGTTCGTTCCCACCGAGGGGTGAGACGTTGAAGAGTAGATATAAACATACCGTTCTGGCGCAGTCTTAAAAACACTCAAAGTTATCTCAATTGCAGTCATTAAAAAAACAATCAAAGTTATCTCATTTGCAGTCATTAAAATCTCAAAATCATATCATTTATAAAAAGAAAATGATGTAAATTTAACAAGTTTATAATGTTGATAAAAACAGCGCAGTCATTAAAAACATTCAAAATCATCTAATTTATAAAGAAAATGATGTAAATTTAACAAGTTTATAATGTTCATAAAAACGATATTATTCAGTATCAGTATATTAAAAAATTGAAAAAAATCAATATTTATTCAAAAGCGACGCTAATATAAAAATTTAAGAAAAGAAAAAACTAAGAAATAAACAATCTTCCTCTACGAGGATAACCACTCCATCTATAAAAGAAACAAATAGCTGCGTTATCTATTAAGTTATCAGCTTTATATGCAATTCTAAAGTATTCCGTTGCATTAAGCATCACAGAATAATAAACATTTGTGATACCGTGAATAGCAATATCAAAATAGTCTTTGGTTCCTTCAACCCTATTCCAGTTATTATTACATTTACTTTCTATCCAGAAATACACATCTGGTTGAGAATGTTTAGCTGGTCTATCTGCTTTATAGATTTTAGCTGTTCATTCTATTTTTATTGTGTTATTGATATTCTTAAATATTGTATAATTATTTGAATGATCAATATTTTGAAACAATCGGATTCAATTTAAAGTAATGGGCAGTAGGAGAAAGGCATTCAAACAGTAAGGGGCAATTAAAAATAGTGCATCCTTTATTGAGAGTTAATTTTTACTCAAACCTGTTTTAGCCATTTACCATCATTTCAATCGTCTATAAACTTTATTAAATTCTTCATCAGAAAGTTTCAGATTTCTCATAACTTTCCAATCAGTTATTTTTTCAACATGTTTCATTATAAATTCAGAAGTTAGATTTTTTTGGATGTGAATAAATTTTATTCCAATTAACAGATGTTTCAAGTTTTTCTATTGCGTTAATACTCATTTTATCTTGATACTCAGAAACTAAATCCCTGTATAGTTTTCCGACATTTTCAAAAATAAATTGATCACTTAGCTTTTGATATCTCGAAATAGCAGGCCAAAACACTTTATGATCATGCATCAAAAATAAATTTTTCTGTTAATGTTTGAAATTTCGATATGATACCCCATTGACTAAATGTTCATTTTCACTTATAAATTTTCACTCAAAATTTGGTTGGTTGATATATTTTCCCAATTGACTTTATCTTTAAATTCTAAAATGAATTTTTCAGATAATTTTTGAAATTGCGAAATTAAATCCCATTTCACTTCATCTTTTAATTTTCTAATCAAACTTTCAGGCATACCTCGCTCTCGTGAAACTTCATCCCAATCGACTTTTTCGCTCATTTATAAAGGCAGAAAGTTTTAAAGGAATTATATAAGCTCTTTTTAATTCAAGGCCTATATTAAATACGAACAATTCTCTTATAAAATCTTCACTTAATGTTTGATATTTTGATATCAGACACCAATCAACTTTATCTTGAAATTCTCGAATAAAATCTTCACTTAATTTTTGATATTCTGACATACATATCCAATCAACTTTATCTTGAAATTCTCGAATAAAATCTTCACTTAATTTTTGATATTCTGACATACATATCCAATCAACTTTATCTTGAAATTCTCTTATGAAATCTTCACTTGATTTTTGATTTTCTAATATATATACCCAAACAACTTTATCTTGAAATTCTCGAATAAAATCTTCATTTAATTTTTGATATTCTGATATACAATACCAAACAACTTTATCTTAAAATTATCTTATGTAATCTTCACTTAATTTTTGATATTTTGATATATTACCCCAATTAACCTTATCTTGAAATTCACGAATAAAATCTTCACTTAATGCTTGATTTCCTGATATACATACCCAATTAACCTCATTTTTAAATTCACGAATAAAGTTTTCACTTAATATTTGTTTATATGATATACATTCCCAATCAACTTTATCTTGAAATTCTCGAATAAAATCTTCACTTAATTTTTGATATTCTGATATACAATACCAAACAACTTTATCTTGAAATTCTCTTATGAAATCTTCACTTAGTTTTTGATATCTTGATATTTTTTCCCAATCAACTTTATCTTGAAATTCTCTTATAAAATCTTCATTTAATGCTTGATATTCTGATATACAATATCAAACAACTTTGTCTTGAAATTCTCTTATGAAATCTTCACTTAGTTTTTGATATCTTGATATTTTTTTCCCAATCAACTTTGTCTTGAAATTCTCTTATAAAATCTTCACTTAATGCTTGATATCTTGATATTTTTTTTTTCAATCAACTTTATCTTGAAATTCTCTTATAAAATCTACACTTAATGTTTGATATTCGGATATCGAAAACCAATCAAATTTATCTTGAAATTTCTAATTAAATCCTCACTTAATTTTTGACATCTCGATATTTTTTTTTCCAATCAAATTCTTTTAAAAAAATTCAACTTTTTTTTTAAGGATATTAGATCATTCATTTATTTAGGAAAAAAATATAAACACAAGTCTATAAATCCAAATCAGATAATTTTTCAATATAAAGATAAGGTTTTAAAGCAAAGCCAAAATATTTTTTTATCTGATGTTAGAGTTACTGATAATTTATAATCACGTTTACCATACACAATAAGAATAATAGGATTTATTTCATTAATTTTGTCTGTATATAGGATATCAAAATCGTCATCTTTACTGAGACTGATTTTTAAATTTATCAAATTATTTTTAGAAAGTTTATGCAATTTTAAATAAAGTGTAAGTTTCATAAGCATATTCATTGTTAGTTGCATATCATCAGTTAATAAATTAGGACTGAATACGTTAAAATCCACTGAAACATCATCAACATTCTCGTCAAATGCAAAAATATCTTTCTGAGTAGTTGCTAGAAATGTCAAAGCTTTAGGAACATAAAATTCATCATGATCTCTCGATAGCATATTATCAGGTTTTTTATCATTTATTTTTGTTTTTTATCAACATATTGTTTATGTACTGCATCATTTTTATCTTGAGGATTGGAAAGATTTTTTAAAGGAATGTTATTCACATTATAAAATTTTTCAATAGGAATAGTATTCTTTTGACTTAAAGTTAAAGCATTATTCTCTAAATATTGTTTATTAACAATATTCATTCAAGTTATTTATAGGATCTTTAACATTTCCAATAATTTTACCCTTGCGTCGAAATCACCATGTTCTGAATGAATTAAATTTATTTTTTGTAATTTAACTATATCTGATTTTAATTCTATTTTATTTGAATCAACATATGATTTAGTTGCAACATCACTTATATCAACAGGTTCATCTACATTTTTTAATTTTTTCTTTTCCATGTCATAATTACCATCATCTGTCAATTTAAAACCAATTCCTGGAGAACCACGAGGTCCTTTTTTTCATTTCTTTTCCTGAAATTCCAAAACGATACCTATTCATTTATAAGACTGAAAATTAATCTATCAAAGATGATAAAGTTTTAAATGATTTATTTGTCATGTTCATTATCCCCTTTCTTTTACATTTATAATAAAGTAAAATTTGTACTTCTTGGCAGGTGTATTTCTCAAATTCCAGGAAAATTCAATATTTAAGTTTTTAACATTTATAAAAGGTGGATGATTAGATGCATCAAAAGGCATAATAGGATAGAGATTTATATACTCATCAAGAGTTATTAAACAACCTGCTTCAGTATTTCTTGTATTCCCAAAAATTTTCAAAAATTCTAAATAAGGTAAGGAACAATTGATTTCACCTTCTTTAAAACTTAACCTATAACCGTCTTTTGGATACCTGATATCATTGATAGTAATAGAACAACTTGTTAAATCTAGATTATCAAAAACCATATTATTTTGATTTACATTGTTTTCTCTCTCTACATATTGAGGAATAACTAATATACTTACGATATCATCTGCTAAGATTTTAACAGGAATAATGCCACTGTTATCATCAAGGGAATCAGATTCTCTTAATATTGGAGCAACCCATTCTATTTCAAGATCTTCATTAGATTCCAAAAATGCTAGATACTTAACGGATACTTCAGGATTTAATCTCACATGAGGCAGCCACAAAGTTATATTCGGAATGCTCACTTTATACACTTTATTAGTCACATCTGTGTATAACATATTATTAACGAGTTCGTTTCTCATAAATTCAAATTTAACTTCAATACCTGTCATTAACTTTCTAAAATCGTTAAAAATCCAAACCATTGATACAAAGGTATAACTATTTTAGTTAATTTACTTCTTTTTTGTTAAGTTATATCTGTGATCGAATCCTTTATTATATTTTTCATTCATCTTTATTTTCTTAATCAAACTAGGCATTTTTTCATTATCTGCATGAGTTCCTACAAACGTAAAGGGCTCACGATCTGAAGAATCAGCAGTATCTTTAAAAATAAACATATTCGTCGCTTCAGATGACTCATAATCCTTTGTAAAATGACCCAATGAATGAATAAAATGAACGAGTGAAGGTTTAGAGATCTCTTCAATTATATGGCCACCTATTTGTAATGTTCCTCTTGAGAATAAATTTCCTGTGTTTACTAAAGTGACATTATCTTCAATATTATTAAGAATTTTAACATCTATACAAATATAGCCGTCCGAATATAAAATAGCATCATTCGTATCACTAATCGTAAATGTATACATTTGTTGACTTTTATCAGGATCTACAACGTTTCCGTCTACCCTATGTTCTTTATAATAAACATTTTCAATATAATTTTCCTCATACTAAGACACCTTTGACAAATTCCAAATTTTTTTTCCATTCTCTATTTATTAGGGATGAAAAATTAAACTGAAAAGTCATATCTTTAATGAAGTCTCTTTAATCCAGATCCTAATAGCTGCTTAAATTTATTTCTTATTAAATCTCTCGATTTATCTTCAATTACATGCTTAGTTTCATCAGCTAATATTTGAAAACCTTTTTAGCTATCGATTTTAGAGCATCTGTAAAAAGACCACCACCATAGTATCTTTTTCCTCTAGAATACAACCTATGTTTATTGTATTTCATTTATTAAGGAAGAAATCCGACTTAATCTAAAACGAGTTTATACACTCATGTCCATAAATTAAGGATAATGAAGTTCAGGCAAAGAAAGAGACAGAAACAAAACAAATTTGACTTATTTGTAAAGTCTATTTATTAAACAAAAAGGTAAAGAGCAAAAAAAGATGCTATATGTTTGACATAATTAATAAAATTGCGATTTTTACCCCCTGGAGCAAATTTCAAAAAGAACCTATTACAAAAACAGTATAACATGGTTTAGTATGACGGTTAATATGGAATATGTCCCCTCGACGATACAATACAGGCCTTACAACGCCTAGGCATGCTGAGTATCAAATTATCAATCTGATCTTGGGGAATATTACGCCACTCATCAAGCAATGCCCTCCGAAGTACCGGTTGACAGGTGGGAGGGGGTTGACGGGCTGTAAATTCGGGCCAAGCATATCCCACACATGCTCTATTGATTCAAGTCCGGTGAGTATGCTGGCCAATCCATACGGGTGATATCCTTCAATTGAAGACATTCGTCTACCAATGTTTGCACGGTGAGGACGGGCGTTGTCATCCATAAACAGAAATTCAGCACCCATGGCGCCCAAACAAATGCTACATGTTGTTCCAGAATGACATCCTGATAGATGGGCCTTCATCGTTACACACTGAACATGCAGATCAGTTCTGGAACCAAGAATAATTCCTCCCAAACGAGCCATCCTGCACCACCGTAACGATGTCGTTCAATGGTGTTCTCTTGGTGGTAACGGTACGCAGGCGCTTCCATATGAAAGTCCGGCGAGAATCAGACTGCAAAACTAAACCTGGTCGTCGGAAAACATCACACCAGACCACTGTTGCGGTGTCCACAATGCATGCTCTCTACCCAGGTTAATCGCAGGCGACAGTGAGTTGCGGTAAGTGGAACACATCTGACAGGCCTACGAGCAAATAGACCAATGTGCCCTAAGCGTCTGTACACGGTCTGCCTAACGAACTGTCGTACCGGTAGCTGAAGAGAGCTGACGAGGCAGGTCTGATGCTGAGCCCCGTCTGTTTCTTTTGGCAGTAACTGCTAAATACCGGTCCTCATTCGGCGTTGTAACTCGGGGGCGACCTGTGCTGTAACATCTACTCCCATTACCATCATCTTGGAATCGTTGCCAAAGCCTGGAGAGGACACTCTGGGCGATTCCAAGTTCCTCGGATACTTCCAACTGGGTACGTCCACATTCCAGTCGTCCGATAATTCTACCACGTAAAAATCCTCCAAATGCTTCCTTTGTGCTTCATAACTATGCGGTTATTGCACTTAAAGGCTTTTAAAGCGCTTGTGAACAATTTTACTTTTTGCCACCATTCCTTATATACCCCTCTCTTACACTCGTCATTGTGACGTACTATCCGCGCCATCTGATGGTTTCCTGTAATTTGCGAATTCTTCTTCAAGATGTGTGATAATTCTACAGGTGAAATTTTTATTTTAGAGTTCAATTTCTGTGTGATTCTGAATTATCCTTAATTTATGGACATGAGTGTATATCACTCTCTGATGATTCAAATCGATGATATTATCATCTTGATCAGTTATATACATTCTGACACTATCGATATAATCGTTTCTATTCACCTCTTCAAATAAAGGATTTATTTCATTTATTACTATCATACTACCAGGAGCATTTAAAGGGGAAAAATAGGTATAATATATCACTAGTTCCTTCATTATA
>BPLR01019749.1:0-60031 GCA_021605095.1 Caerostris extrusa | reverse complement strand
GAGTGTATATTCATGCTCCTTTGATATTTGATGCTTAAAAATATTATACATATTCCCTTAACGTTCTGCAAAAACCAATTATTAGTTGTATTTATAAGGCGATTAAATGAAATTTCTTCTAAAATTGTTTTAAGTCATTTGATTTGGTTATCTTAATGCTGTAATGGTGCGGCCTATATTATATATATTAGGGTTTCAAGAAGAGGATCATTTTCAATATCATGGGAACACTTAATTTCTATTTTTAAGCACTATACATATATAATAGGTAATAAACTCTGGATTATTATACAAAGACGTGAAGATTAAAAGTAAAACTTGATCACAAGTACAGTTCACTTTAAGGTCGGGGATTCTCAGAGTTCTCGAGTCTACGTCTAATCTAATTGCCTGGTCTGTGGCAGATCTTAATTAGCACACTGCGTGATACACGAAATCACAAGGAGTTTATTTGGAATCTCCGGCCTATTCAAACACTTCAGGGGATAAAAAGAAAAACAACACTTCTGTCGACTCGTCGTAGAACTCTCTCCCTTCGTCACCAAAAAAAAATTATTTTAAGACAATCCGTCAAGAGCGGGTTCAGCTTCCCTCACTTCTCATTGGAGTAGACGTTTCTCATCTCATGGTCTATCACCAATTACGATGCAACAACTCATGGTGTAGTCCATATTCCATCTGTAGTTGTTTCGACCTGTGAAGGACCAACAGACATTCTCTAATTTCATGAGTCTCATTATACATGACACTGAATATCTGCTGTCATATTTGAGTGGCATATTGTTCTCATAAGTACAAAACATTAATTTCATGTAATATAACTACCCACTATACTGCTTGTCTGCTGTCAAATTTGAGTGACGGGTGTTTATTATGTATTTGTTCAAATATATACATTCCTCTCTCCTGTGAACGAAACGCTACAACTCTTTTCGTGAGAAAGAAATGCTATAGATTTTATTTCATCTAATGCTAAAGTAAAGAAGCGTGATGATCAGTTATCAATAGATCAATATCTGATTTAAAATAGATTTTTTCCTTCTAGTCCCTCCTTTTATTTCTGTAGACTCTGTTCCAATTTTTTCAATAATAGATTTATGAACCTTTTTTTAAATGTGTATTCATAACTCTTTTCCATACATAACTAACTCTCTACCCTTTTAAATGTGTATTCATAATAATTTTCTTGTTGTTTACTCTTTTCCATAATATTTTAATTAATCTTGGTAAATTAATCAAATCATTCGTTCTTTTATCCAGAGGAAAGTCTGTAGCTTCTTTTTATTTTATTAAAATGTTATTACAGCAAATTAAATTTTTTACTAAGCAAAAATATTTTTAATGCTGTATATTATTAAAATAAAAAAAAAAAATTGTACGCAAAAGAATATATGATGATTTAAATCAGGAGTGGCCAAACCGCGGGTTGCATGCGGTCCGCCTTGAATATTTTTTCCGGCCCATGAGTTATCACACTTTTACAAAATATAGTTATTTCATCATAGCCAAAGGAAAATCAATGGGAAATGATGGGAAAATCAACGTATTAAAAAAACAATATGTGTGCATCAATATATTATAAAATTAACTGCTAAATTATGAAAAATAATTAACTTTGATTTTAAACTAAAATTCTTGCAAATATATGACAGATATTGCCTGTTTTATTTATGAATTTACAGTTATGAGTTTCTAAGTTTCTCTTTAAGTGACCTCAGGGACGCAATGACCATCCCTATATAAGCACAGTTGATTGTTGATAGCAGAGCAAACCAGACTCTTAGCTGAAGTTGCTAGTGCTTTTGGTTCAACTTACACTTGCGAACCTTTTTTTTCTATAATGAAATTAATCAAACTCAAAACACGCTCAAACATAATGGGCGCCTACCTGCAACATTCATTACGTTGTGTAAATAATATAATTGAGATCGATTTACAAATGCGAAGTGAAAAAGTGGAGAAACAAATATCACACCAGTAAAATAAATATTATTTAATGATTACAACAGGATTTTATTTCATTTATATTTATATATTATTTATATTTCATTTTTAGTGTTATATATTTCTTTACAATGTGCATTTAATATCATTATTATTATATTATCTATGCTTACATGTAGGAATAATAGTAAACACAAAAAATAATAACTCATATTATTCGTTTCAATTTATCACTCAAAAAATGACTATAGTGTCTAAATCTAATATGCGGATATATAATTTTATATGCGGTTCACGAAGTTAGGATGCGTTTTCAAAGTGGCCTGCAAAATCATTTGAGTTGGTCACCTCTGATTTAAATCAAAACCATTTTTTAACAATTCATACTTTTAGATTTTTAATAACTGTCATTAGGTTACAGAAAGGCAAATGTTTTAATTAATTTAATAAAATTCAGTCTTTTATATATTTATGCAAAAGATATTTTTGAAGCTATTCATGAAAACTTAATACAATTATACTCAATTAGTTTATGAGGATATTAAAGATATATTAAGAGCAACTCTGAAATAAGAGAAAAAAAAAATGATTAAGCAACTTTGTAAGAAATATAACAAGGAAACGCTATTGTTTCAAATTTAGAAGAAATGATTTACACGGACAGTTTAGATGGATTTCAAAGAATTTAAAGATTTTTGATTATTGTATTACAGAAAAAAAAACGAGCAAATATATATATATATATTTTGGTTTTTGTAAATAAATGCCTCAAAAAAATGTCCAACATTCAAAATGCTGTATAAAAAGAACCATTCTCAGAATGAGTTAAAAATTGAACTGAAGATACTTGAAAAAGGGGGAAACAGTATGGCAACAAAAGAAAAGTAAAAAAAAGTTCACCGATTTTCCTCATCCAATTTGGTATGACTTTGCCGTGGTGGATTGCCTTTCCACTAACAATGTCACAACTGTTAAACTGCTTTGAAGTCCTTTTTTTCCGTCAAAAAACCAAAACAATCAAGCACATGGAACACTACAGTTCGTCTAATGTGGAACTCATGCCAAATATGTTGTAATTTCGAATGAATTTTGTAATTTTTTGTAAGTTGTAATTTTGACTGGCAACCGAATTCACTTTCTTTATGCAGCTTACAGCGCCTTCTATTAATACATTTTGCCCCTTCTTCAAGTATTTTCAATTTTAATTTGAACTTATTGTGACGAGTAGTTCTTTTTTAAGCATTTTGAAAGTAGGGATTTAATTATAATCTCCCTGTATATATTTATATCAGTTTTATTATTTAACGCTAATTAATGTTAGAAATAATTGTAAATATATTATATACTTCAAGATTGAAACACAATGATAACTAATATGGTAAAAAATCTAGATGGAATATTATAGGAAATGGAGGAATTCGAAATATTATACAACAAAGCAGTATAAAAATTATTATTTCTTAGTTTTAGATTTGCAATCTAATCAGAGATACAGAAAGGATTTTAATCCTATCCACCGTTTGACATTATAAAATTTAGAAGATTTTTGTAATTTCTGTGGGTGGGTGATAGTTTACCTCCGGATATCATGTGAAGAATAATTTTTTTATTTTCACGATTGATCTTATTTTTAATAAATAAATAATGAGAAAGTATTGCGAAAAAGTTATTATTTTTTTATGAAAAAGAAGCTCAAGATTACTTTCAATAGATAAGAATATCTTTATCAGTAAGTTTCATTTTGAGTGGAACTGGTTTATCTGGATTAGTTTTCATTCTTTTAGATGAGTCGATTTTAACTGTAGCAGTTGTAAAAAAAACCCTTCATATTTTATTAAAAATATCGGAAAGAAAAGAAGAATACAGATGTGAATTTAAATGTTATTAAATTTATTTAAGTCCTACTAAAGAAGAGATTTAAACAAGTAATGTAAATTTTTTTTTTTCAAATCCTACTTTTTTTCACTAGATTGCAGAAAGTCTTTTATAAATAATTTCCATTCATTTTTTGAGTTTATATGGCGCCCTCTATTGGTAGATACATGCAACTTAATCTAAAAAAACTAAAATTAATGAATTAAATTTAATTACTGAATTAATATTTGTAAAAACTGTATTAGCACCAAGTGTCATCCACTACAAGTTAAAAAGAAATGCATTTGGACTCGAGTGGATGAAGAAAAGTATTTTATTAACGATTGGAAATTTGAACAAGATATATATAGGGAGAGTTGGAGCTAATAGAAGATGTTTAAAAAAAAAGATGAATTTATTCATTATTTGAAGTATTTTCCCGTTGAAAAACATATTTAAAAACTTTAAGGGGTTATAAGAATATAGAGACAAAGATTTAATCTTCTAAGGAATTTTATCCTAAATGATGTTGGTGGCCTGATGGTCCATTGGCCAGCGCTCTTTATCTTTGGTACCATAGCTTCAGGTTCGAATTCTGGCGTTGGCCCGGAATTTTTTGTATTTGTTCGAATCCACTTTAAGCTGTAGGTATCGGTCTCATATGACCGTAGAGCGTCACAGAGCCCAATCATACTTCTTCTCACCCACATTATTCCCAAACTGTAAAGGGGTAACTCAGCTCTGGCACAGTGATGTGGTGTGGTTTAGTAGTAGTGATCGGAATCCACTTTAAACTGTATGCTCCGGTCTAATTAGTCTAAAAGTATGCACAAAAATACAACGATTCTGTTGAATGCAACGATAAACCAACTGAGACCTAAATAGTATTTTGTAAGAGTAAAAATTTATTGTTCAATAAGTATGTCTTTATCATTAAGTAAGTTTATTTTGAGTGGAACTGGTTCATCTGATTAGTTTTCATTTTCTTTAGCTGTATCGATTTTAACTGTAGGAGTTGTAAAAAACCTTGATAATTTATTACAAATATCAGAAAGAAAACAATAATACGAATGTGAATTTAAGTATTATTAAATTTCTTTAAGTCATACTAAAGAAGAGATTTACAAAAGCGATAAATTTATTTAATATTTAAAAAATTTTCTGTTGAAAAATATATTTTAAAAAATTAAAAGTTTATACATAGATACAAAAAAATTTTTCTTCTAAGGTTTTTTTTTTTTTGTCCTAAATAATGTTTTGTAAGAGTAAAAAGATATTATTTAATATTTATGTAAAAATAGAAAATTGAAACGATGTTTCAGAAATGTGATCAAGTTTGATAAGGTATTTTAAATTAGTGCCATATTTATCAAATTAATGTCAGAAGAACCTAAACAGGAAGCAGTTTTTATCAGTTCAGCTATTAACAATTATCTTTTGGAAATGCGTTGACAACGTCAAATTGTTTCAATTCCTTCTATTAGCTCACACTCTCCCTATATATGCCTTGTTCAAATTTTCAATCGTTCATAAAATACTTTTTATTCATCCACTCAAGTACAAATACATTTCTTTTTGAACTTGTAGAGGATGGCACGTGATGCTAATACAGTTTTTTCAAACACTAATTCATTCATTAAATTTAATTAATTACTTTTATTTTTTTTTAGATTTAAGTTGTATGTATCTACCAATAGAGGGCGCCAGATGTAAGTGGAAAATTTCAACTTGAAATGAATACCTTTCAATTTCTACTATTAGTTCCCACTCTCCCTATATATATGTATTTATATATCTTGTTCAAATTTTCAGTCGTTCATAAAATACTTTTTATTCATCCACTCAAGTTCAAAATACATTTTTTTTTTTGAACTTGTAGTGGATGCCACTGGATGTTAATGCAGTTTTATCAAATATTAATTCAGTAATTAAATTTAATTAATTAATTTTAGTTGTTTTTAGAATTAAGTTGCATTTATTTACCAACAGATGGCGCCAGATAAACTTAAAAAAAATGAACGAAAATTATTTATAAAGGACTTTCGCAATATAATAAAAATAAAGTAGGAATTGACTTTAAAAATTTATTTTATATTACTTGTTTATTTGCGAGAACTGAAATGTTTTGGGAAAAACAAAAATTAAATCCGGGTTTAATTTATAAAGATTGGAGCAAACCTATTAATACAAAAGATTATGCGCATGATGTGTCATATTTAAAAACTAAAGGTACGAAAACGGGAAATGAAGTATTTGATAAAAATATGATAAATGAAATTGGTCATTTAAAGAAGAAATTGTTAAATGTATAGTTAAAAATAAAATAGTTTTGTTATGGGCTTATTTAACACTATGTACTATTTAAAGCAGGGTCTGATGCTGAGTGACTAGGGCTCGATGCGTGGCATGGATGTTTGTTAGTAGTTTGGAAACCACGCTAAACTGTAGTCCCCAGTCTAAATAGCTCAAAGTGTGCAAAAAATGAATGTAGAGTGGCAAACCAAACCAAACACAGCGTGAATTGAAAGTTGTTCATTCCTGTTAATCGCCCTTGACCTTGTAATGCATCAAAATAATACGGTCTTATATTCTTTCATTCTACATGGGTTAAATTGCTCTTCATAAGTTAAAATAAAATCACTCATCCTGGCGATCCTAATCATAATGAGATAATAAACTTATCAAAATATTTTAGTGTCGTTGGTCCTCGATAAGTCTACAACGTTTAAATTAAATCTGATCGCTTAAAGTAGAGCAAAATCGAGCCCAAAGACTCAGTTACAAACAAACATACAGGTAAAACTAATAAAAGCGTGTTAAAAAGAGTGAAAGTTGAATTTGTGTGGTTTTCAACAGCTTTTTCAAGTTGGTTTGGAGACATAGTAGACCTTATTAGGATTCTGAACACAGTTAAAGGAAATTATTTTAGTTCAGGAGAACTTGTGATATAATATGCTTTACCTTATAAATTAATGTTTATGAAAAATTTCCTTAAAAGTTCATGTTAAATCCATAAAATTTTATTATTTTCTACCATACATTGAACCTTGCTTTAGAATAATGTAACACTTTTCAAAATGCTTGTGTTTTATCACCATGTTGATTGTATTAAATGCTCAATAAATAATCAAAAAAGCAATTCTAAATATAACACAATCCATTACTATAAATGTTTTAATATATAGCATAAACTCTATGACGACGATGATTTGTAAGTTTGACGGAGCTTCTTGGTTACTAGGTAACCGTTAGCTCCTTCTTTGCATGTGAAAGGGAAGTTACTTCAGCTTTAAACCCATTGCATTAGAAATAAACAATTAAAATAGAGATAATAATATATGGAGAAAAAAGTCTTTTTTTAAATAAAGTATTCAATAATTATTAATTATAAGTTCATAATTAAAATAATAAAGTAAAGAAGATTTTGAAGAATTACAAACTGAATGAAGAGAGTTAAATGGTAATGACGGAGAAAATCTGCGAATCGTACAAGGTCAGTTGCAAGTGAACGATGGAAGTGCAGGGCCTGGGGGAAAAATGAAAACGTTTCGACTATTCAAGCTAGCAGCGTTGAGGGGGGAAAAAAGAGGTGCAGAGTTCGGCCTTTGTAGTAAACAAATCAAACCAATGGGAAGAAGTGCAAATCATTGGAGCAGCTGCGTGGTGATCCAGAAAGGAGGATATCAATGCTATTGAATAATGTTCAGAACTACGCGAGGCCGTTTGCGGTTTTTAAAAAGAGAAATAGGGTACTCGTAGTTATCAAGATCTTTTAGAACAGAATTGTTTATATTAAGAATGGAATTATATATAAATTTTTCGCGATTTTGTGTACAAATTGTCTAAAATTAGGAATTGAAATTGCATGTCTGATACCCTCGTTTTTGAAAAACCAGCGCTAAATTGTGATCATTCGAACAAACCATATGATGGAATAATATTGCTTAAGTAATTTAAGCGATTCAGCTAAATCAGTGCCATTATTGTTATTATAACGCGTGTTTTATCAGTAATTTTTATTTAAAAAAGGCATGCTCACATTTTTAGTGGTAAATTCAATAATGGATTCAATTATTTTACTTTGTTAGCATCATTATTTCAGAACTTTGACCTGTTGTAACTTTCTATTACGACGAGGACGAAGACGATTTGTAGGTTGACGGAGCTCCTTGGTATCTGGGTAACCACTAGCTCCTTTTTTGCATATGAGAGGGAAGTTACTTTAGCATTAAGCCCATTGTATTAAAAATAAAACAATTAAAATAGAGATAATAATATATGGAGAGGAGAAGTTTTTTTCTTCTTTTTTTCAATAAAGTATTTAATAATTATTAATTATAATTTAATAATTAAAATAATAAAGTAAAAAGAGGATTTTGAAGAATTACAAACTGAACGTAGTTTGAAAGAGAACTTAAAAATAAAAATACTTTCAATAGGTTAATCTAATTCAAAAGGAGTACAAGTTAAAAATAACAAAAACGTTTTAGAACAGTTTGTTAAGAGAGAATGAACTGGTAATGACGGGGAAATCTGCGAATCTTACAAGGTCAGTTGCAGGTGAACGATAGAAGAGCAGAGCCTGGGGCAGGGAAACGAAAACGTTTCGACTACCAAGTCCTGTAAACAATATAGTCACTACGTGACATTGTTAGATGGTTTTGGAGCATATACAGTTGGCAAAGATTTGTAACTTGTCAGCTTTATTTTTGGTAGAATTAATTTGATTGATTAAATTTAGAAGATTTTTGATATCAGTGAAAAGGAAAATAAATTCTTTCATTAATATAACAGCATTTTGGAATAAGTTGAGATCTTCAATGCAAGGTAGTGAACTTGGTTGGTTTTGATTTACAAAAGTTGAAGGAGGTACAGCTGCAGTTGCGTTTACGTTTTTTGTTTTTATTGTTTTTGTTATTGTTTTTGTTTTTGTTTGTTTATTGTTTTTAGCATGGAAGCAAAACTGATGTTTGGGGTAACTTGTCTAGGAGGAATAACTTTGGGATAGGCAGCCTGTCTGTTAGAGTAGTATTTATCTTTGGAAATTTGGGGCAGCCCCTCCAAGCTGCTAATTGTCCTGTAGCGTTGCAATTAATGCATTTTGGCATCTCAAGCTTCCCTTCAATACTTTCTATTACGATGTCAGTTTCAGTGTTTTTATGTGTGCAGAACTTTTGCATGTAGTTATTGTTTTAGCCTTTTCAAATGTTGGTATAGAGACAAATTAGACATTATGAGGACTTTTTCACTTTGATAGACAGTTTGACATTGTTGAAGCGTTAGCCTTTTCATCTTGAATGGGATAAGAGAAATGGCCTGCTCAGTAAATGAAGTGAAAAGACAAATAAAAAAATAAAATTGGGGGAATAAAATCAACACATAGAGAGAGCTGAATTATTTATTCAATATGTTCAGTATTAGGACAGTATTCGATTATGACGGAATATTAAACCGTAGGTCCCGGTCTAATAGGATCATTGTTACTCCGCGTCCGTAGCTTATCTTCAAATTACACGCGCCCCCTGTGACATGCAAAGTGAGTACATCTGTGCAGCGCTTGCCTTAAGGCATCCAAACCAAACTATCGTTTTACCAGCTGCATTGGAACAAAAAAAAAAAAGTATGTTCAGATAGGTGCGCGTAAGTTTTTTTGTTAGTAGGTAGCGTTATCTCATATTCAGGTATGGAATTAGGCATGATTATTTATAGATGGTTGATTGGCTAAGCCATTTAGAAGTAAGTAGAGTTTGTCTGCTAGATTGTTTGTAGTTGGTTGATAGAAAAGATGATCGATAGTATAATTTCCTGCAAATATGTTAACAAATTCTTTGAGAATATAAATTATTTTAAAAGATATCCTGCGGAATAATTTCATCTAAATTTTGAATTAAAGTAGGAGAGTTGGATGAAGTTTTGGATTGATTGAATTTTGAATAGTATTATTGTTATTTTGGTGACAATGTTAGCGAAAGATAATTTCTCATTGACTTTCTTAGAAGAAAATGTAATTTTGATTCAAGCAGAATTTTCATTAGTGGTATTTTTAACTTGTGGACATTTGCTGAATTCTTTCCAAGCCGCAGTATGTCCTTGTTCATTGCATTGATTGGTTGGGTCCTTGGGTTTTCGACTTTTCCTTAATATGACTATCTTTCGTGAGATGGTCGCTACCCCATTTTAAACATCTTGGTGCTATATGACATTTGGCCGAAGAGTGATGAAAGAAATTACATTGAAAACATTGTGTAGGACCCGGTTTTCTGTTATACTTTTCAATTTTGATGGAAAAATATTGTAATTTAATGATTGGAAACCTTTTTTTTTCGTTATCTTTGGTTCTAGACAGAACAATTTGGCATACAGCAATAGTGACTTTTATTTTTAAATTAAGGAATTGAATTATCTTCTCTACAGTGAAGACTTTTTCAGAGAGATCTTCTTTTATTTCGCCAGAGGTAGTTGATTTTGGTAGTCCTTTGAGAACTGCCTTAATCGGTCTTTTGCTTTTAGGTGTGATAACAAAATAGACGTTGTTTTAATTTGGGAAATTTGTGACATTATATAATCCTTCACATATAAAACCTTTCTTAAATTTTAGTGGTGAATCTATAAAATTTTACTTATTTTGACCTTACTTTCAACCTAACATATCGAACAATTTTTTAAATGTTTGTTTGTATTTTAACATTTATGTTTGATTATCTTAATAGTTCAATACATAATTCATACAGGAAAACACAAACCATTTCTATAAATGTTTTAATATATTGCATAAACACTTTGTTAGAAATATTGTCGCTTAAATTAATTAAGCGATTTCAGCGCAATCAATAAAAGTATTGTAAATAGATATACATTTTTTTATCAATAATTTTTATTTAAAAGAAGCCTCTCCATATTTTCAGTGGTAAATCCATGAAGGTTTCTATTATTATCTATATTAGCATCGTTATTTTTAGAATACGGCGCACTTTGACATGCTGTGCTTGCTAACAGGTGGGCTAAAGCGTTCGTAGGCTGACACATAGATGGCGCTACTAGTATTAAATCATGTGTTTTTAGTTATCCCCAACCTTTAAAAGACACGTGTATAAATTTGACAGCTGTTTCATTATTAATATGTGAGTTATAGCATTTTTAGTCAAATGATAGCATTTTTAGTGTTCATCACGTGTAGTCCCCTCGGCTGACTGTCGTTTGGACTCCGGTGTGAAATGATGGAACCATGTTTCCCCCATTGTCACATATAGACGCAAAAATTTATGTTTATTACTCCTATATTACGACTCAAACACTGCCTAGAATCATCAGTTCGTTGTTGTTTTGGGTCGATTGTGAGCTCTGCGCGGCATCCACTTTGAACAGATCTTTCGCATATCCAAATATTCATTCACGATATGTCCAACACGTTCCTTTGATATCTTTAGGGTCTCAGCTATCTCAATCAACTTCACTTTACGGTTATCAGAATTATTTTGTGGACTTTTTTAATGTTTTCGTCGGTAAATGCTCTAACCTCATTGGGGCATATACTGCGTGCATCGTCCTCGGTGCTCATTTCACCTCTTTTAAATTTAGCAAACCACTAAAAATTATTGATTTTCCTGGTGCAAAATCCCAATAATGTTTATCATGTCAAGACTTGATTTCAATAGTATTTTTTTTTTTTTGCCAAAACGTTCCTGCTTTATTAACACACGAAATTCCTTTTTATCCATTTTTCAAACTAACAAAAGTTGCTCCACTAAAAGTGCTTATATTTTTATATTAATGTGAAACAGCTGTCAAATTTATACACGTGTCTTTTGAAGATTACGACTAACTAAAATTATATGGACCTTTAATACTAGTTGCGCTATCTATGTGTCGCGCAACACAGCCTATGAACCCGCAGCCAAACTGTTGAAAAACGTTCCTTAAAATTTAGTAGTGAATCATTTTACTTATTTCTGCCTTCAACGTATCGGACAATTTCGCAAAATTTGTTTATATTTTTATCATTATGTTTGATTATATTAAACATTCAATATAAATTTGGATGATCAATACATAAAATTAAACACAAACCGTTGCTATAAATATTTTAATATATTGCATAAACTGTGTGATAAAAATAATATCGCTTACATTACTTAAGCGATTTCTGCGAAATCGTTGGTAGCATTGTACTTTAAGGCTTATATTGTTTCGTTGTAGATTTTCGGAGTGCATTGGTCTCGCAGCGAACATAAACCTCCGTCATGGCGGGTAGGGTTCTTGCCGATTGGTCTAATTGGATCTAACTAATTAAATGGTATTCAAAGGCCCGCGGATTAGTAAATTCTGTCTAATTTAGTAGGTAAATTATTTTTTATTAGTATGATGTATTAGTAAATTCTAACTAATTGGTCCCTAAATTTTAAATTTATAGAAAAAGTAGATAATTAATTGAATAAAAATTACAAATAAATAAAGTAGTTAAAAAACATTAATGAGGGCGTGAATGGTCCGAGTGGCTAGCGATCTGGCGCTGGGTACCACAGGTTTTCAATCGGTTCGAAGTCCCGGCAGTTCTTTGTTAATGGAGGACTACTTACCCGTCGGTGCCATGTAGTGATTCGGAATCAGTGCACTTTAAACTGTAGGTCCCAGTCTAACATTAGACTGTTGGGCTGAAACAGATGAGGGCTGACAACCCTACCCCGTAAAAACTTTTAAAAAAAAAATTTCATCTCATGTTTCGAAATCTGCCAACAGGCAGATGGAAAACGTTTGCCCATCCTGGTCTAAGCCCATTGCCAGGGCTTTTTTTTATAGAAAATCATGGCAATGAAAAACATTAAGAATTAAAAACATTAAGAGATAAAAAAATTACAGAATGAAAGGAATTAAAATTACAAAATAAAAGCATACTGTAGTAAAAAAAAAATGTGAAAAGTTAATAAAAAAAAACTGAGCACCGCCGTAATGAATACAGAGGAAAGCATTGGTCCTTCAGAAGGAGGAAATAGTGATTTTAACTATTGATATTTAAAACAGATCGCGGTCTTTTGTGGTTTTGGGTAGACAATTATCATAGTTCTCAATTTTGAAGATGTAAAACAAGATTGTTAAAGTTGGACAGATTACTATAAAAATTAATCGCTGGTTTTTCAACATATTCAACAAAACTGGGGATAGAGATGGCATATCGTATTTCCGCATTTCTGAAGAACCAAGGCGAATCCGTGATGATTCGGATAATTTTGTTTTTACATTATATAAACCTTCATAAATAATTCATATTTAAAAAAAGTTCCTTTAATTTTAATGGTGAATCCATAAAATTTTATTTATTTCTACCTTACTTTCAAACAGTAGATAGAATATCAAACAACTTGTAAAATGTTTGTCTGTATTTTAGCATTTATGTTTGATTATATTAAACGTTCAATAAATAATACACAAAAACCATTACTGTAAATGTTTTAGAATATTGCATAAACACTTTGTTACAAATAATGTCACTTAAATTAATTAAGCGATTTGACCGTAATTAGTAAAAAAGTATTTTAACTATACATCACACATTTTTTATCAATAATTTTTATTTAAATAAAGCCTCTATTTTTAGTGGTACATCCATAAAGGTTTCTATTATTTTACTTTGTTAGCATCGTTATTTCAGAATACGGCTCACTTTCACCTGTTGTCGCTTGCTATTACGATAGCAGTTTCAGGGGTTTTATGTAAAAAGCACTTCTACAACCTGATTGACATTATTGAGGCATTTTATCCGCGTTAGACTCCTTATACCTCTATATTGATGGTTACTTTGGAGGTAAATGATAAGAGATATGGCTTGCTCAGTAAATGAAGTAAAAAATAAAATATAGAATAAAATCAACATATAGAGAGTTGAATAAAATTTTTATTTATTTAATATGTTCAGAGAGGTGCGAGGACGTTTATTGTTGGCGCGGTAGCGTTATGTTATAATCAGGTAATCTTTTAACTAAAGGATTTGGATTGTTAGGAGTTGTTTTTGTTCTAATGCAGCTGGCAAACACTTAGACAGCTTGTTCTTGAATGTCTTAAGGCAAGCGCTGCAGAGACGTTACTCACTTTGCATTAACCATGGGGGGCGTATAACTTGAAGATACGGACGCGGAGTAACAATGCCCCCTCAACGCTCTACTATCCGGAATGGGGATTAGGACCGGAACCTACGGTTTAAAGTGGATTCGAACCACTACAAACATCCATGGCACCACCGGGACTCGAACCCGAAACCTGTTGTACCGAGCGTCAGAGCGCTAGCCACTGGCCATTCAAGCCCTAGGATTGTTAGGGTGTTATTATAAAAAATTACGGCTAATTTATGAATAACATTTTTCATGGTAGTAATGTCCAAAACAGCCAAAATGTCATTATTTCGCATGTACCATGGTGCAGCAGCTGCCATGCGGAAGACCTTTCTCCAAAATTTGGATGTCCTTAATTCTTGATTTGCAGGCGGTCCCCATATTTGACTAGCATATGCAATAATGGGACGCATGTAGACCATATAAATAAAATTTTAATGTTTGTAGTGGTGTGACTATTTCGTGCAATGAGTGGGTAAAGCTTTTGATAACTAAATTGAATTTATTCTTAAAGTAATTGATATGCGAGTGATACGCAAGATGTTTGTCAGTATGACTCCAAGGTATTTTGCCTTATTTGACAGTCAACTAATTTAAAACGATAAATACTGTCCTGGTAGTCCCATGGGTCGCTAGATAGGTTTGTATTAAGTAGCGAAAGATCGAAATCGAATATTAGATTATGTTTGAAACTAATATTGCTTAGAAGTACAAATATTTTGTCTTCCTTAGCAGTTGCTTTGGATAAGTTATAGCACACGTTTTTGTCTTCCTTAGGATGCTTTGGATAAGTTATAGCAAACCTTCCTTAGCAGTTGCTTTGGATTTATAGCAAACGTTTGTCTTCCTTAGCAGTTGCTTTGGATAAGTTATAGCACACGCTTTGTCTTCCTTAGCAGTTGCTTTGGATAGAGATTATAGCAAACGTTTTGTCTTCCTTAGCAGTTGCTTTGGATAAGTTATAACAAACGTTTTTGTCTTCCTTATTGCTTTGGATAAGTTATAGCAAACGTTTTTCTTCCTTAGCAGTTGCTTTGGATGTTATAGCAAACGTTTTTGTCTTCCTTAGCAGTTGCTTTGGATAAGTTATAGCAAACGTTTTGTCTTCCTTAGCAGTTGCTTTGGATAAGTTATAGCAAACGTTTTGTCTTCCTTAGCAGTTGCTTTGGATAAGTTAAGCACACGTTTTGTCTTCCTTAGCGGTTGCTTTGGATAAGTTATAGCAAACGTTTTGTATCATTTCACTGGCTAATTTAAAGACTAATCTTTAATACTTAAATTAGGGTTTAATACACTGCGATAGATTTGCTGTTGCCTTCATAGTCATGGTAAAGGTCATTACAAAAATAATGGAAGGAGAAGTTAATGGCTTTCGATAGCCTTTCAAATTCAAAATTTGTAGAGAGACAGATGAGACATATTTAGGAATGGAAGAAATGTTAAATGCAATTATTTTAGTATCGAAGAACTTAAGATATGTTATGTATGGTTTTCAGTTCATATTTATGAAAACCTTCCTTAAATTAGGTGGTTAATCCATAAAATTTTATTTATTTCTCATATTTTCAACATTGCTTTAGAATATCCAACACTTTCAAAATTTTTGTGTTTTATCATTATTTTGGATTGTATTATATGTTCGACAAATAATCTGAAAACTAAAACATTTAGGAAAACATAAACAGTTGCTATAAATGTATATGCCTAATATATGTTGCCTAATATCTTTGATAAAAATAATATCGCTTAAATTACTTAAGCGATTCACTGAAATCAATGGTGGTATTGTAAGTACAGAACGCATATTGACGACGACGACAATTTTTAGGTTGACATATGGGTAACCGCTAACTCCTTCTTTGCATATGAGAGGGGAGTTACTTTTTAGCTTTAAGCCCATTGCATTAAAAATAAAACAATTAAAATAGAGATAATAATATATGGAGGAGAAGTTTTTCTTCATTTCAATAAAGTGTTTAATAATTATTAATTATAATTTAATAATTAAAATAATAAAGTAAAAAGAGGATTTTGAAGAATTACAAACTGAACGTAGTTTGAAAGAGAACTTTAAAAAAAAGAATACTTTCAATAGGTTAATCTAATTCAAAAAGGAGTACAAGTTAAAAATAACAAAACGTTTAAGAGCAGTTTGTTAAGAGAGGAGGAACTGGTAATGACGGGGAAATCTGAATCATACAAAGTCAGTTGCAAGTGAACGATAGAACTGCAAAGCCTGGGGCAAAACGAAAACGTTTCGACTACCAAGTCCTGTAAACAATATAGTCACTACGTGGCATTTGTTAGATGGTTTTGGAGCATATACAGTTGGCAAAAATTTGTAGCTTGTCAGCTTTATTGTTGGTAGAAGTAATTCGATTGATTAAATTTGGAAGATTTTTGATATCAGTGAAAAGAGAAATGAATTCTTTCATTAAAATAACAGCATTTTGGAATAAGTTGAGATCTTCAATGCCAGGTAGTGAACTTTGTTGGTTTGATTTACAAAAGTTGAAGGAGGTACAGTTGCAGTTGCGTTTACGTCTTTTTAAGCATGGAAGCAAAACTGATGTTTGAGGTAACTTGTCTTTAGGAGGAATAACTTTGGGATAGGCAGCCTGTCTGTTAGAGTTAGTATTTATCTTTGGAAATTTGGGGCAGCCCCTCCAAGCTGCTAAGTGTCCTGTAGCGTTTTGGTTAATGCATTTTGGCACCTCAAGCTTCCCTTCAATTGGACATTCCTTATGGGAGTGTTCTTTACCACATTTAAGACACCTAGGTTTAAATCCACAGTTATTAGCATTATGATGGAAATTATTACAATAAAACATTGGAGGGTCATTGGTCGCAAGTTAAATTTCTCAACTTTTACAGTAAAGTATAGCAATCGTTCTACTTTAAAAATTTCCATGCTTTTTTGTTCCTAGCAAAGGTAATCTGCCAGATTGGTAGAGGCTGCTTTGTTTTAGATCTTTTTAACTGGGGTACCTTATCACATTATATATACCTTCATAAATTATTCATATTTAAAAAACGCTTCTAAATTTTAGTGGTGAATCCATAAAATTTTACTTATTTCTGCATTACTTTCAGCATAGAATATCGAACAGCTTGTAATATGTTTATTTGTGTTTCAGCATTTAAATTTTATTATATTAATAATTCTATAAATAATACATACAGGAAAAAAAACCATTGCTGTAAATGTTTTAGTATATTGTATAAACACTTTGTTAAAAATAATGTTCGCTTAAATTACTTAAGCGAATTCAAGGTAATCAATAAAAGTATTGTAAATATACATTTTGATCAATAATTTTTATTTAAAAAAAAAGCCCCTCCATATTTTTAGTGGTAAATCCATAAAGGTTTCTATTATTTTATTATATTAGCATTTTTTTTAGAATGCGACGCATTTTGACTTGTTGTCACTTGCTATTACGATAGCAGTTTCAGGTGTTTTTATGTAAAAGCACTTCTGCAACCTGGTAACCACATTGAATTAGAACTACAAACATCAGAGTACAGACACCTTTGTTTCTATACAAGTTTATAGATATGATGTCACTACAATTTACAATTACCAAATACAGTCAATTCTTTTAAAACATTAAGTACTGTCCTGGTTGTCCCATGGGTCATTAATTCCATAAAATTCGCAATAACTGGTTCATTAAATGAAAAATTTCTTTAAACCGTAGATAAGACTGGGAACCTGTTTTATTCTCTATTGAAATAAATGTAAAAAACCCGTGATTAAGATCAATAATACAATGATATTTTAGTTTGGGAGAACTTACGACATATTATGTAACAAACAACAAATTTGTATTTAAACGAAGCTCCTTGGCTACAAGATAACCGCAAGCCTCTATCAGGTAAAAACATGAGATGGATGATATATGTACTGTGCATGAGAAAGCAGCAAAGTAGAAAAGAAAACTGCTCTTTGTGGTGGTGATTTCTTTCTTGAGCTTTGGTGAGGATGATGATTTAGCATGGCGGCAGCCAGGCTAAATCCTGGAAAAACTTCAGATGAGGAAAAATATACAGTGCATGAAACAGCAAAGTAGAAAAAGAAAACTGTCCTTTATGTTGGCGATTCCTTTCTTGTGCTTTGGTGATGTTGATGGTTTGGCAGGGTGGCAGCCGAGCTTCTACCTTGGAAAAATTTTAGAAGAGGAGCAAATACAATGCATGAACAGCAGCAAAGGTAGACAAAAGAAACTTGCCCAAAATGTAACAAATTGTTAGTCGGAAAAGGTAACAGACATTAATTATTGTTTTTTAAAAATCTGGAAAATTCATGTAGATTAACAAATAATTTATCTTCTTTGTTTTGAGCGTTTTGCAGATCATTGTACATGGATTGTAAGCCATCTTTGGAAAACAGTTGTGCAAATTCTTTTTAAGATATATAATAATTGGAAGATTTCTGGATCATTAGAATCGTTAGGAGTATTTTGTGAAGGTTGATATTAGGAGGAGAATTTTGAGAAGTGAAGTTGCCAGAAACGATATTTGCAAATGATACGTTAGGAGAGACATTTCGAGTAGGTTAAATATTTCTATGATTAGCGGGATTTTTAGGTTTTGGTTTTGGAAATTTAGAGGCAGCCTCTAAATATTATGTGACACGCTCATAATTTATGTTTATGAAAACAACTTCCCTTAAATTTGGTGGTAAATCCATAACATTTTATTTATTTCTCTCATATTTTCAACATTGCTTTAGAACAGGGGTCTCCAAACTACGGCCCGCCGGAAGTTTCTATTCGGCCCGCGGATAGAATTTTAATTTTCCGGTCCGAGGCAAATTAAAAGAAATATAAATTTATACATTATATATCCATCTCCTTTTTTACTTTGATTAAATATTATTTTTTTTTCTTCCTTTTTTTCAAAGGACTGATGATCTTTTTACTTTCTCTATTTCTGTTCTACAAAACCTAAATCGTCGAAAATAGCAAGCACAGGCAGCTTTCAATCGGAAAGGATTTGCAAGTTGATATTCATTACAGTTACATTCTAACAATCATCTCAAGCAGTTGTTTCTAAATTTGCCAAAGTTAGAGTTTTACAAATCAATATCGAAAGTAGGTTTCCCAAATTCTATATCTCACTGCCAGAAAATCAGTGCTGTGTTTGCTTCATCTTATACATGTGAGCAAGTGTTTTCAAAAATGAACCTTGGAAAGAATTATTTCAGAAGTAGACTGACAGATGAGCATTTGTGATTCCTTATAGTGAGGTTCTCACTTCGACCCTCACTATAAGGAGCTTTTAAAAAATGAAATCTCGATTTCATTCTGCTCATTAACATATTTAAATTGTAATATTTGTATATTGTTTTTAAAATTTTAGCAAAATTTTTCTTGGCCAGCCAAACTTTATTTTTTTGCAATTTTTGGCCCGCGACCGAAAAAATTTGGAGACTCTGCTTTAGAATATCCAACACTTTCAAAATTTTTGTATTTTTATCATTATGTTGGATTGTATTAAATGTTTGACAAATAATCTGAAAACTAAAACATTTAGGAAAACATAAACAGTTGCTATAAAAGTTTCAATATGTTTCTTAAATTCTTTGATAAAAAATAATATCGCGTAAATTACTTAAGCGATTAGGGAAATCAGTGGTGGTATTGTAAGTACAGAACGCATATTGTTAATAATAATTTGAATTTAAAAAGTCATCTCCAAATTTTTAGTGGTAAATCCATACAGTTTCTATTATCTTACTCTATTGGTTATCGTACTATTTTTAAACGTTATTTTTAGAATACAACGCACTTTGATCTGTTGTCACATGCTATTATATTATCAGTTTTAGTGTTTTTATGTGCGCAAAACTTTTGCAGTTGTAATTACTGGCCTTTGATAGGGCTTTGGCCTTTTCAAATGGCAAGTTGGTACAGAAACAAATTAGACATTATTAGGACTGCAGCTTTATTAAAGGAAATTATTTCAGTTTAGAGGAACTTATGGCATATTACATACTTGTGGCATTATGTGAACTTTCATAAATAAATCATAATTAAAAAAAAACTTTCCTTAAATTTTAGTAGGGAATCCATAAAAATTTGCTTATTTCTACCTTACTTTCAACAAAAGAATATCGAACAGTTTGTAAAAATTTGTTTATATTTTATCTTAATATTTGATTATATTAAACCTCCATTATATCTGGGTAATCAACTCATAAAGGAAAATACAAACCGTTGCTATAAATGTTTTAATATATTGCATACAGTATAAAAATAATGCCTCTTAAATTACTTAAGCGATTTCAGCGAATCATTGACAGTATTGTACATAAAAAACGCATCAGTCAGTATTTACAGTTTATCGGAGTACCTTGTGCCCAGGGGGCCTTAAACTCCTATCTGGTAAAAATGAGTACATGGCGATAAGTAGGAGAAACATGGTTATCAAAAATCATGAAATAATTAGTTAAGGAAAATGTCCCCAAATTAAAAATTTAAAGAAGAAAATGAATAATATAAAACAGTAAAATAGCAAAATAAAAAAAGATATCCCACAGGAGGATGGGGTAACCGTTGCTAGAAATGATGACGAAAGGACGAGTTCGTCTAGGAACTTTCTAAATTGTAAAGAACCGCCCTGGGGCATTTAGCATTTTCCGGCAGAGTAAAATCGTATTTGGGGAGATTACGAATTTCATCATTCGGAATATGTTCAACATTTGCGTAGAATTTTTGTCAAGCTTGAGCATGAACTATTATCAAAGGATTTATTCTGATTATTTTATAAATACTTTTATTATAGAAATCTAGGTGACAATTTATTTGATTGTGTGTAATCATTTTATCTTAAAATGAAACGATTAATTTGTTAAAAAGATAGTTCAATTTTTTTTTGTCTATATGCAGATTGAAAGACACAAAACTTATTTATGATTTTAATTTATTTATTTTGAAAACTAGTTGATCATAGTATATCTACGCATACCATTTGCAGTCCCTCAAAAAAATAAAACAAGTAATATATAAAAAAAAATTAAAGTCAATTCCTACTTCTTTTTCAGTATATTGCAGAATGTCCTTTATAAATAATTTTCATTCATTTTTTAAGTTTATTTGGTGCCATCTATAGGTAGATATATGCAACTTAAATCTAAAAAAAATTAATTAATTTAGTAAATTTAATTACTGTATTAATATTTGGAAAAACTGTATTATCATCAAGTGCCATCCACTACAAGTTCAAAAAATGTATTTGAACTTGAGTGGATGAATAAAAAAATTTCTTATTAACGACTGAAAATTTGAACGAGATATATATAGGGAGAGTGTGAGCTAATAGAAGGTATGAAATAAATTCTGTATTATTATCTATACATGATCATCAATGATACATCATTCTTAATATCGTCGTAATTTTGCTTAAATAAAGACATGCAAGACATATGGTGTGTTTGTCCCTATATCTCTTTCTCGAATCTATTGAAGGAAATTTCGGTTTACGAATGTATAGTACCCATCGTAGAAAATTTCGGATCGAATAATATTGTTGGATTATTCTAGATTTCATTCGAATATTCTAAATATCTTTCAAAATCTATTCTCATACTATTTTTCTAGTTCTTGTTCGAATATTATAATTTTCGCTCATATCAGTTTTCTTTCAAATTCTGGTTCTCGTTGGCATATTCTAGTTCTTGTTCGAATTATCTTCCTCTCTCGAATATTCCAATTCTTATTGGAATATTCTAGTTTGCAAATCCAACGCGCAATTCACTTGATCTCATTAAATATCTTATTTTAAGGACAAAGTTCAGGATAAATGTCCTGAACTTTGATAATGTTCGATAAATGCCCCTGAAACATCTCCTTTCTAGAATTTGTATATCCACTTTTGATTAAATAGATATTAGAAGACAACAATTCGGACCTTTCTTTTCTAATGGAAATTTAAGATAACTGGTTAGAGAATGCTAGTTTGAATTCTGGTAAAAGTATAAAAATCACCACTAATTTATGGAAAGCTTGGGAGCAATCGTTAAAAAAAAAGTTTTGCAATTTTACTCTTAATTCATCCTCGGCTAATTATAACTAGAACAATAGACAAACGGTCTTACAGAAAATGGCTTCTTAAATTAGACAGTAAAAAAGCGATTTAACAACTGAATTGCTCGCTCTTTGATAGCGGAAAACAAAAACTAGTTTATTTCGTTTGAAACGCATATCTTCTGATTAACAAGTACAAAACTATCTGCATGTCATTTGCTTTCTAATTTGCTTGGATTTGTTTCTAGAAAATGATCGAAGCTCTGTAATGGGAATTGTAATTGCTTTTCGGAGATCAAAAAGTTTTATTATGGATCGAAACATTAAAACAACACCAGACAATTTTTTCTATGTAACAGGATTTACAAGATACTACTTTGCACTAATAAATAATTAAGGCTATTTTTAGAAGGGAAAAGCAGCGACTTTTACAAAGAGATAGCAACTTTTACATTGAACTAGTTAAAAAATGGCTTATTTTTTATGTGTATATGTGCTATATAATCAAAAAAAGTCAGGGACATTCACATATAAAAATGGAGTGTTAACTAATGTTTATTTAGCTGTAACCATACAATTGCAAGTATTAGAATGTCCGTAATGTCTTGGTGGATAGCGCGTTGGGTATCTGCAGAAAGATATTTTTTTTTTTTTTTGCCATTCGAATAACTTGTATGTATTGATTTCGTCGTTATCCAATATACATTCAGCCTTTAAATTCACGTAATTTCGCCTAAATGGATACATGTAACACATATGGTGTGTTTGTCCATTCTCTTTCTCAATCTAATGAGATGACTTTCCGGTTTTACAGTTCCCATAGTACTTATCGTAGGAAATTTTGGTGACATTAATATTTTTGGAATATTCTAGTTCTATTCTAGTTCTAGTTCGATATTCTAGTTCTGATTCGAATTCTAGTTATCGTTCGAATAATGTAGTTCTCGTTCGAATTCTAGTTTTTTTGTTCTAATATAATTCTATATTCTCTTAAGACTGTAATTTGGGACTGCAATGTAGGTTTGAACGTATTTGTTTCTCCTTTTTTAATTCATAATTCGTATTTGATATGCATGCTTATTCTTTGATTTTTTTCATTGATAAATATTTAATAAACGACCGACATTTATAGAACAACTTCATATACATTTGTAAACTTATAATCATTTATGCTATAACACAAAAATACACATTTTTTTTTTTTTTTTTTATTTCCAATTTAAATATAATTTTTTTGGTTTTAACACATAAGAAATTTTTCATAATCTGAAATTTTGACGATATTGGCAATCTTTATATGTTTTTAAAATTGTTAATGCATAAATTTTCTTATAAAACTTCTCTAATTTAATTCAATTCCATAAATTTTAACAAAAACTCGCATTTCTTTTGATATCCTTCATATTTAGTGAACATAAAAAGTATAAAAAACATCACTAATTTATGTAAAAGTAGCTAAGCTTGTAGGAAATTATTCAAAAAGAGTTTTGCAGTTTTACTCTTAATTCGTCTTCGGCTAATTATAACTGTAACAATAAACAATGCTCTTACAGCAAAATGACTTCTTAAATTAGTCAGTAAAAAAAAAAAAAATGATTTAACGACTGAACTGCTCGCACTTTGATAGCGGAAACAAAAACTAGTTTATTTCGTTTGAAACACATATCTTCTGATTACCAAGTACAAAAACTATCTGCATGTCATTTGCTTTCTAATTTGCTGGGATTTGTTTCTAGAAAATGATCGAAACTCTGTAATGGGAATTGTAATTGCTTCTCAGAGATCAAAAGTTTTATTATGGATTGAAACTGGAAGATAACATCAACAGACATTTTTTCCGTGTAAGGGGATTTACAAGATACTACTTTGTACTAATAATTAATGACTGTTATTTTTAGTGGGAAAACGCAGTGACTTTTACAATGAGATAGCAATTTTACATTGGAGTAGTAAAAAAAAGTGGATTATTTTCGATCTGTATATGTGCTATATAATCAAAAGGGACATTCATATATTAAAAATGGAGTGTTAATTAATGTTTATTTAGCTGTAACCATACAATTGCAAGCATTAGAAGGTCCGTAATGTCTTGGTGGATAGTGCGTTGGGTATCTGCAGAAAATAGATTTTTTTTTTTTTGCCATTCGAATAACTTGTATGTATTGATTTCGCCGTTATCCAATATACATTCAGCCTTTACTTTCATCGTAATTTCGTAAATAAATATACACATGCAAGAAATATTGTGTGTTTGTCGCTATATCTCTTTCTTGAATCTAATTTCCTTTTATGAGTGCATAATACTCATCGGTAAGGAAATTTCGGCTCGATTAATATTTTGGAATATTCTAGTTCTTGTTCGAATATTCTAGTTCTGATTCGAATTCTAGTTATTGTTCGAATAATGTAGTTCTCTTTTGAATTCTAATTTTTGTTCTAATATAATTCTAAATCATCATGAAAAAATAAGACTGTAATTTGGGACTGCAATGTAGGCTACAACATATTTGTTTCTCTTTTTAATTCATAATTCATATTTGATATACATTTTTTTTGATTATTTTTCACTGATAAGTACTTCATAAGCATTTGCATAGCAACTCCATATACATTTGTACACTTATAATCATTTATGCTATAACACAAAAATACACATTTTTTTTTTATTTCCTATTTAAATATAATTTTTTGTTTTTAACACATAAGAAAACTTTTATAATCTGAAAGTTCTGACGATATTGGCAATCTTTATATTTTTTTTAAATTGTTAATGCTTAAATTTTCTTATATAACTACCCCTAATTTAATTTCAATTCCATAAATTTTAACCAAAACTCGCATTTCTTTTGATATCCACCATATTTAGAGAACAACACTAAAGAAAGCAACACTTTAGAAAACAACACTAATTTATGTAAAGTAGCAAAGATTGTGGGAAATCATTAAAAGAGTTTTGCAGTTTTACTCTTAATTCATCTTCAGTTAATTATAACTACAACAATAAACAATGCTCTTACAGCAAAATGGCTTCTTAAATTAGTCAGTAAAAAAAGCAATTTAACGACAGAATTGCTCGCTCTTTGGCAGCGACAACAAACTAGTTTATTTCGTTTGAAACACATATCTTCTGATTAACAAGTACAAAGCTATCCGCGTGTCATTTGCTTTCTAATTTGCTTGGATTTTCTTCTAAAAAAGATCGAAGCTCTGTAATGGGAGTTGTAATTGCTTTTCAGAGATCAGAAACTTTTATTATGGATTGGAAACTGGAAAACAACATCAGCATGCATTTTTCTTTGTGTAAGAGGATTTACAAGAAACTACTTTGCACTAATAAATAATTACGGTTATTTTTAGAATGAAGAAGCAGTGACTTTTACAATGTGACAGCAGCTTTTACGTTGAATTAGTAAGAAATGTTGATTATTTCGATCTATGTGTCATATAATCCAAAAGAGGCATTCATGCTTTAAAAATGGGAGTGATGGTGTATTATTATTTAATTGTAACCATAAATTGTAAGTATTAAAAGGTCTGTAATGTCTTGGCGAATAGAGTGTTCGATATCTACAGAAAGTGGTTTTTTTTTTGCTAAGTATGTAGTAAATTCAGCGTTATCAAAATATATTCAGTCTTTTTCTTTCATTGTAATTTCGCCTAAATAAACACAAGTAACACATTTGGTGTGTTTGTTCCTATATCTCTTTTTCGAATCTAATGAAAGGCTTTCCGGTTTGCTAATGTATAATACTCATCGTAAGAAATATTATGGTTCTCATTCAAATTTAGTTATAGTTCGAATATTCTAGTTCTCGTTCGAATTCTAGTTTTTGTTCTAATATAATTTTAAAACGTCATCAAATAATAAGACCGTAATTTGGGACTTCAAAATATTTGTTTCTCTTTTTTAATTCATGATTCGTATTTTATATGCAAGCTAATATTTGATTTTTCCATTAATAAAAACTTCAGATACATTTGTACACTTATAATTATTTATGCAATAACACAAAAATACACATTTTTCTTTCATTTTCAATTTAAATGTAATTATTTGTTTTTAGCGCATAAAAATATTTTAATAATCTGAAAGTTTTGAAGACATTTACAATGTTTATATGTTTTTAAAATTGCTAATGCATGAATTGGTTGTTTTCGATTTGTATTGACGCTATATAATCAAAAGGAGATAGTCATGCATTAAAAATTGGTGTGATGTATCTTACTAACTTTAACCGTAAACCTGCACGCAACAGAAGGTTCATGATGTTTTGGTAGATAACACGTTGGTTATCTGCATAGGATCTTTTTCGTCATTAAAATGACTATGTATGTAATAAATTCATGTAATTAATAATGGAGCGTAAATTAGCGTAATTCAGTGTTATCCAAAGTACACATAAAAATTCAATCTATCATCATAATTTCGCCTAAATAAACGCATGTAAGACATTTGATGTAATTGTATATATCTCTTTTTCGAATCTATTGAAAGACTTTCGAATGCATCGCACTCATCATATGAAATTTCGACTCGGATAATACTGTTGGAATATTCTAGTTCTCTTTCGAATTCTAGTTCTTGTTCGAATATTCTAATTCTCATTCGAATTTTAATTATTGTGAAAATGTTTTAGTTCTCGATCGAATTGCAGTTTTCATTAGAATATTTTATTTCTCTCAAATATTCTAATTGAAATACTACAGAACACATGCCAGACATATGGCGTGTTTGCCCCCATATCTCTTTCTCGAATCTAATGAAAGGATATATTTAATTAGCATAAATATATAAAACCATCACTAATTTATGTAAAGTAGCTAAGCTTGTGGGAAATCATTAAAAAGAGTTTTGCAGTTTTACTCTTAATTCATCTTCGGCTAATTATAACTACAACAATAAACAACTCTCTTACAGCAAAATGGCTTCTTAAATAAGTCAGTAAAAAAATCGCAATTTAACGTCTGAATCGCTCGCTCTTTGACAGCGAAAACAAAACTAGTTGGTTTCGTTTGAAACGCATATCTCCTGATTAACAAGTACAAAAACTCTCTGCATGTCATTTGCTTTCTAATTTGCTTGGATTTGTTTCTAGAAAAAATCGAAGCTCTGTAATGGGAATTGTAATTGCTTTTCACAGATCAGAAAGTTTTGTTATGGATTGGAAACTGGAAAATAACATCAGCGCACATTTTTTTCTGTGTAAGAGGATTTAAAAGATACTACTTTGCACTGATAAATAATTACAATTATTTTTAAAAGCAACAACTTTTACATTAAATTAGTAAAAAGTTGGTTACTTGTATAATCAAAAGGAGGCAGTCATGCATTAAAAATGGGAGTGATGGTGTATGTTATTAATGTTAACTGTAAAACTGCAAGAATAGAAGGTTCATGATGTCTTGGTAGATAACACGTTGGTTATCTGAAAATGATTTTTTTTTTTTCGTTATTAAAATGACTATGCATATAATAAAATGCCTGTACTTAATAATTAATTAATTAATTAATAATTAATTAATAATAGTTAATTAATTCACGTAGAGTAAATACATGTATTGTATGTAGTAGATTCAGTGTTATTCAAAGTACATATATATAGTCAGTCTGGCTCTAAGAATCTAATTCTAGGTCGAATTCTAATTCTAGTTGGAATTCTAAATTCCAGTTCGAATTCTAATTCTAGCTGGAATTTAGGCTCGAATAATATTGTTGGAGGAATCTAAATTCCAGTTCGAATTCTAATTCTAGTTGGTATCGTGTATTGTTATCACATTACCTAGCTTTCTAGACATTCAGTAGAGTAATTTATCATTACATTGTTCATTCGTAATAGAAAAATCACTCAACATAAATACTATAATCAGTTTCATCTTGTTTTCAGTATATGGCACTTTTCTTTGTCTTCTGGCAAATGCGATAAAAGTTTTCACTATATCTCAAGTAAATGAAATACTTCTATTTTTAAGAGATTTAAGGGTCTTAATGAAAGATTGCTTGTAAAAAAACTTTTTATCAGAAACATTTTAATGAATTTCATAAAATAAGAAAGAAATTAATTAGACAATTTTAAAATGAAATTGGTTATATCATAATTTGCTATTGTTTAATGACGTAATGTAATCAATTTTCACGGGAAAGAATAAAAGAGAAATATAAAGAAACAGAGTATAGCAAGATGAGGGCATTGTATTTCCTCATGATATTTATGAGAAAGGGCTGTTTTTTAAAATTATGTAATAGTTTCAGTATGTAATAGTATCAAGGTTACATCTCCCCCACATTTTGAAGCGTGAATTTTAAATGAACACCCAATTGAATAGCATCTTTATACTTAACACCTTTCCTATGATCAGTAGGGACCTGATGGCCAAGTGGCTAGTGTTCTGGCGCTCGGTACAGGACAATGACAATAGGTTACCAATGAATATAGGAATCAAACAATTTAAACTGTAGGTCCAGGTCTGTTTAACCCTCGTATGCACAAGATGACAATAGAGCGATTAATCAAACCTATGCTCAGTGGAAGAATTTGGTGTTCTATGGCTTTGTAGGTCCCGGTCTGTTTAACCCTCGTATGCACAAGATGACAATAGAGCGATTAACCAAACCTATGCTCAGTGGAAGAATTTGGTGTTCTATGGCTTTGTAGGTCCCGGTCTGTTTAACCCTCGTATGCACAAGATGACAATAGAGCGATTAACCAAACCTATGCTCAGTGGAAGAATTTGGTGTTCTATGGCTTTGTAGGTCCCGGTCTGTTTAACCCTCGTATGCACAAGATGACAATAGAGCGATTAATCAAACCTATGCTCAGTGAAGAATTTGGTGTTCTATGGCTTTTGTAGGTCCCGGTCTGTTTAACCCTCGTATGCACAAGATGACAATAGAGCGATTAACCAAACCTATGCTCAGTGGAAGAATTTGGTGTTCTATGGCTTTTTAGGTCCCGGTCTGTTTAACCCTCGTATGCACAAGATGACAATAGAGCGATTAACCAAACCTATGCTCAGTGGAAGAATTTGGTGTTCTATGGCTTTGTAGGTCCCGGTCTGTTTAACCCTCGTATGCACAAGATGACAATAGAGCGATTAATCAAACCTATGCTCAGTGGAAGAATTTGGTGTTCTATGGCTTTGTAGGTCCCGGTCTGTTTAACCCTCGTATGCACAAGATGACAATAGAGCGACTAACCAAACCTATGCTCAGTGGAAGAATTTGGTGTTCTATGGCTTTGTAGGTCCCGGTCTGTTTAACCCTCGTATGCACAAGATGACAATAGAGCGATTAACCAAACCTATGCTCAGTGGAAGAATTTGGTGTTCTATGGCTTTGTAGGTCCCGGTCTGTTTAACCCTCGTATGCACAAGATGACAATAGAGCGATTAACCAAACCTATGCTCAGTGGAAGAATTTGGTGTTCTATGGCTTTGTAGGTCCCGGTCTGTTTAACCCTCGTATGCGCAAGATGACAATAGAGCGATTAACAAACCTATGCTCAGTGGAAGAATTTGGTGTTCTATGGCTTTGTAATGCATCTATTATTTCAGTGAGGAAAATTATTTCAGATAAGTAAATTTTAAACTCCAAACAAGCAATATGAATTTCAAATTTTACAGTGGAACGAATTAAATTCATATTAACCAAACCCCTCAGAGTATCACTGTAAAATAAATTTTTATAGTTATATATAAATAATTAAAAAGCATTTTTTTCTCAAATTCCTGTAGAAAGTTTTAGCACAATTTTTTATTACAACATTGATCATATTTTCGATTGTAAAGTTGTTGTACTAATCAAGAATTGCTTCAAAGATTAATGTTTGCCATTTATTAAGATATAAAAATTTATAAAGATTTTCCATAATATTCATATGTTCTAAATAAAGATGTATTAAAAGTTAAAAGAATTTTCATAATATATATATACAAATAAAATAATAGTGTTCAATCATCGTTTAATAAATCAAGACGAAATTCCTAAAAACTCTTAAAATGATTCTCTAATTCTTCTATTTCCATCGTTTAATTCTTTTCTTATATCTGAAGTTTAAAAATCTTGTATGTCATATCGATTTCATCTTCCGATAAAAGGTACACCGTATTTTAAAAAATCGCCAAAGGACACCATTAGTTTCAGTAACAGAATTTGGTTTTTTTTTCACAAATCTTAAAGCCGTTAAAATTCTGTATCAATTTAACTATAAAAATTTAATCCTTTTTCCGATACAGTCCGGAATATCTTATCATTCTTCAAGTGAGAATACGGTTAAACATACAGATTCAGTGAAAAGTATGCATTTTTTCGTTAGAAAAATATGTAAATAGTTTAAAATTAAATTTTACCACAAAATGATATTTCATATATGTGACATCTTAATCAATGGTTAAATTTTCATCTTGGATAATGATAAATAATTGCACAAAAACTAAATGTCAAGTAGACGCAAGATAGATTGCCGTCATGTAATCAATTTCTTCCTTCTTTAATCCACGTGATTTATGCTTCTGTGCTTCAAAAAAGTGTTTGTTTTTTTCGTTGTACAAAGATGGTAAAGACGAAATATAAAATGTTACTTGATTTAAATGGGTTCTTTAAAAGGATTATGCAAGTTTATATAAAATTCTACTAAAAATATGAACAGAGTAAATTCTGGGGCCTGAATGTCCGATTAGTTAGCGCTCTGGCGCTCGGTACCACAGATTTCGGGTTTGAGTCCCGGTGGTGCCATTGATGTTTGCAGCGGTTAGGAATTCACTTTAATAGTATTTTAGGCCCCATCTAACATGATCGTAGAGCGTTGCGGAGGTATTGTTTCTCCGCGTCCGTAGCTAATCTTCAAGCTACACGCAACTCCTGGGTAGTGCTAAGTGAGTAACGCCGGCGCAGCTCTCTTTGAATGAAGGCATCAAAAAAAAAAAATGTTATTGTCTAAGTGTTTGTCAGATGCTTTATAACCAAAAAAATATAAACATATTTTTAAAATTGTTGTACTATTTAAACCTTGGTGCACAGAAATTTATGTTTATCATTTATTAAGATATAAGATTAATAAAGATTTTCCATAATATTCGTATCTACTAAATGAAAATATATTTATTAAAGGTTAAAATATCGAATTTATATCTTAAGTATATATATTTTATTTTTAAGATACAAATAAAATAATAATGTTAAATCGTACTTTAATAAAGGAATACAAAATCTCTAAACATTCTTAAACTATCGTAGTTCTTAAGTCTGTATAAAAACTTATAATCCGAATAAAAATGTTCTATTTCAGCTTTTTAAAATCTTATATGCCCTATTGATTTCATTTTCCCATCATCTTAAAATAAAAGGTACACCTTATTTAAAAAAATCTTCAAAGGACATCATTAGTTTCAGTAACATATTTTTTTTTTATCTTAAAGCCTTTAAAATTTAACTATACAAATTTAATCATTTTCAGATACAGTCTGTGGAATTTTATGATTCTTCAAGCCGGAATGAGGATACAGTTAAAGATTCAGTGAAAAATATGCATTTTTCTTCCGTTAGAAAATTATGGAAATAATTAAAAATTAAATTTCACCACTCAATATTTTCATATATGTGACATCTTAATCAATGTTTAAATTTTTATCTCGGATAAAGATAAATAATTTGTGGAGAAACAAATCTCAAGTAGACTCGAGTTAGGTTGTTGCCGTGTAAACGATTGCATTTTCGATAATAAAATAGTTGAACTATTTAAACCCTGGTGCAAAAATGTATGTTTATCATTTATCAATGTAAAATATTTATAAGATTTTCCGTAATAATCGTATATATTGAAAGTAAGTGTTAAAAAATTCTTTTAAAAGAATTTTTATCTTTAGCATATATACAAATGAAATAATAATGTTTTATTATCATTTAATAAACTAAACAAAATCCTTAAAAAAAACTAACTTAAGCCTGAAATCTGAATGAAATCTTCTACCTTATTTCTGAATAAAACGCTATGTAAATTATCGATTTCATTTTGGCATTCATCTTCTGTTAAAAGTTACACGTTATTTAAAAAAACTTCAAAGGACACCCAAATTAGTTCCAGTAGCAGAATTTTTTCACAAATCTTAAAGCTTTTAAAACTCTAAATCAAATTCAATTTACCTTTATAAAAATTTAATCATTTTCCGATATAGTCTGAGGAATCATATTCATTATTCAAGTCAAAATTAAGTTACAGTTAAAGATTCAGTTAAAAGTAAGTATTTTTTCTTCCTTAGAAAATTATGGAAATAATTTAAAATTAAATTTTACCACTCAATGATATTTCATATATGTGACATCTTAATCAATGTTTAAATTTTTATCGTGGATAATGATAAGTAATTGCTCGAAAAGCCAATCTCAAGTAGACGCGAGTTTAGTTGTCGCGATTTGATCGATTTCTTCCTTCTTTAATCCTCTTGATTTATGCTTCGGCACTTCAAAAAGTGATTATTTTTTTCAATTCCTTCTATTAGCTCACACTCTCCCTATATAAATCTTGTTCAAATTTTCAATCGTTCATAAATTATTTGTTATTCATCCACTCAAGTTCAAATACATTTTTTGACACTTGAGGTTAATACAGTTTTTTTCAAATATTAATTCACTAATTAAATTTGATTAATTAATTTTATTTTTTTTTAGTTTTAAGTTGCATGTATCTACCAATAGATGGCGCCAGATAAACTTAAAAAAATGAATGAAAATTATTTATAAAGGACTTTCTGCAATAGAGTGAAAAAAAAAGTAGGAATTGACTTTAAAATTTTTTTTTTATATTACTTGCTTTCTTTCAACAAAGTCAACGTAATAGGAAATATGAAATGTTACCTGATTTATGTGGGTTCTTAGGATTATGCAAAACCTATTTTAAATTCTAGTGAAGAATATAAACAGCAAAATTGTTACTTTGTATATTTTTAAATAAATACTTTTTATATTAGAAAGAAGTTGTTTAAGGAAATATTTGAAAGGTACATTTACGGTAGAATGATGTATTGATAGCAGTGGGTAAGAATTGGATTGGCCATGGCGTAGGTAATAAGTGGGGCCTAATGGCCGAGTGATTAGTGCTCCGTGCCAAAGGTTTCAGGTTGGGGCCCCACTATGCCTTGGGTGATTGTAGTGGCTCGGAATCCTCCTAAACCGTAGTTGCCTTTCAGATATGACTATAGAGCGTTGGACGTAGGGCTGACAACATTTCCCCGTAAAAAGAAGCCATCTCATGTTTCGAAAACTAACAGAAGGCATTGGATCATTGTTATTGTTGAAGGCATTGTTATAAAAGACGTAAATATTGCTTAGCTGAGTTCTTTTATTACTTAACTGTCATATATTCTGACATGGCAGAAAAAATGTGAGCAAAGTGTCTCCTGTCTCGAAATCTGCCAGTTAGCAGACAACATTGGTCCTTCATGGGCTGTAGCGGCATGGAGTTAGTTAGGTAAATAAATGTATTGTTTAATGAAAAAAGAATTCATTGAAAATAGCTAAAAGTAAATTTTTGTGGTACTCAAAACCAAAAAATTAAACTCCATTACAAATATAAAAAAAAAAAAAAAACATTTGTGTATATTCTTATTTTTCCGTAATTGAACTTTCTAAAGTTCTAGTAAAAAACTTTCAGCTAGTATAAAGATAGATAAATCTTATACAAAGCAACTATTTATAAATATAAAAATTGTTTTTATTTTATTATAGATAAAGTTCATAACAAAAAAAAATCATTTTCATAATAATAAACTCCACTTATACATTATTTGGTGCAATTTTTTTCATTCTGCATTTTCTCGTTCTTGTCATTTAGCATGTGAGAATTATTAATTTTTATAGAGAAGCTGAAACCTTTATAGGTTTTACTGCAGAAAATGCAATAATAATCGATAAATCAGCAATTGCTAATCTTGTAGTAGAATAGTTATGAACATCTATAATGTAAGCAACCAATTGCCGCATTTGGTGAAGGAAACCTTATCTTTGGTGAATTTCCGGTTCAATTTCCTTTAGTCAGCGCGCAATCTAGTTGTTTTGTCAATTATTCAGTATCTGTACTCAACCAACCAACTAATTTAACAAAGTACATTAAAATTACAAAAATATTTTCACCAATTAGGCGGCATGATAGCCGAGTGGCTAGCGCTCTGGCGCTCGGTACCACAGGTTTCAGGTTCAATTCCTGACGGTAACATGGATGTTTTTAATGGTTCGGAAACCACTTTAAACCGTAGGTCCTGGTCTAACGGGATCGTAGAGCGTTGCGGGGTATTGTTACTCCGCGTCCGTAGCTTTTCCACGTAGCTTGCTAAGTGAGTAATGTCGGTGCAGCGCTTACCTTAAGGCATCCAAGACAAATTGTCGAAGTATTTGCCAGCTGCATTAAAAAAAAAGTTTTCACGAATAAACGAAGTAAGAGTTAAAATCATTAAATAATATACTCCATTTAACCATTATCTGATACGATTTTTTACATTCTTCTCTTTCTTAGCATTCTATCCTGCGAGAATTTTAAGAATGTTTTGAGAGGCTACAAGTCGTAAAATTTTAATCGGAAATATTTGATAAATCCGCAGTTATTAATCTTACAGTAGAAAAGTTGTGAACATCTATAATGTAAGCAACCAATTGCTGCATTTGGTGAAGGAAACCTTATCTTTGGTGAATTTCCTGTTCAATTTCCTTTAGACTACGCGCAATCTAGTAGTATTGTCAATTATTCAGTATGTGCACTCAATCCTTAGCAGACCTGACATTCAAAGATAAATGTATAAGAATATTTTTTTTTTTGTTTATATTAGTAATACAGTAGTTTACATTAGTGTTGCAGTAGTTGTAGTCAGTTTACATAGTAATCATTTTTCAAATAAATCGGTTTGATTACGATGAAGTAATTAATCAAATTTAAGTATTTAAAATTCTAATAAATCAAGTGCTTAAGCAATCCCCATTTTTATTGTAACAACAATAAACAAGCAACATTCTTTATAGAATGTTTTTGAAACATTTTTTTTCCAATGCAGCTGGCAAACAGATATGGACGTCTTTGGTGGCCTATAAGGGCTGCATCGATGTTACTCACTTTGCATCACCCAGGGGCGTTTGTAACTTGATGGTAAGCCACGGAGTAACAATGCCCCCGCAGAGCTCTACGATCCTATTAGGACCGGGACCTACGGCTTAAAGTGGATTCCGAACCACTACAACACCCATGGGCAAAGCCGGGATTTGAACCCGATACCTGTGGTACCGAACGCCAGAGCGCTAGCCATTCGGCCATCAGGTGCCCGTTTTTGAAACATTGTCATCAGAAATAATAATAATACTATTCAAAATTCAATCAATCCAAAAACTTCATCCAACTCTTCTATTTAAATTCAAAATTGAGATGAAATTATTCCGCATGATATCTTTAAAATAATCTATATCCTCAAAGAATTTATTAACATATTTGCAGGAAATAACACTATCGATCATCTTTTCAGTCAACTACAAACTGCTAACAATCCAGCAGACAAACTCTACTTGCTTCTAAATGGATTAGCCAATCAACAATCTATGAATAATCATGTCTAATTCCCGTAGCTGAATATGACCTAACACTACCTACCAACAAAAAACGTCCGCTGAACATACTAAATGAATAAACATTTTATTCAGCTCTATGTGTTGATTTTATTTCCCCTATTTTATTTTCTTTCTTACTGAACAAGCCATTTCTCTTATCGTTTGCCTTCAAAGGAACCATCAAGATAGAGGCATTTGGAGCTAACGCTGCCAAAAGGCCTCAATAATGTCAAACTGTCATGTCTGTAGAATGTTTTTGATTTAAAAACAATAAAAAATTTACTTTTACACAACTGATTTCATTTTTAAGAATAATCACAGCAATGTTAAATTAAATTGATTTTAGCTATAAGGAAAAATGCAACTTAAAGTTATTAATGTTTACTTATTATTAAAGAAACTTATTTTGAAAATGGTTAATCTGTGATTTTAACTTAAAGTAGCCGAAGATTCATTTAGTGAGGTTTAATTAAAGTTTATTTGATTAAGAGTCAATATTGAAATCAATCAAACAATGCTGAATCAAACAATGATTTTTCAGGTTCGAATCCTGGTGACGCAGATCGACGTGGTAGCCTGCTGGTTAATGGCTAGCGCTCCGACCGTTGGTACCACAGGCTTCAAGTTCGAATCCATGATGTGGCCTGGACGTTTGTTAGTGGTTCGGAATCCATGTAGATCTCGGTCTAATTAGCCTAAAGTTTGCAAAAAACTGACCTTAAAGCAACAAACCAAACCCAGATAAAACCACTCATGACAACTACATACCCTACAAAGAAAATATATTTGCTTCTTTATTATTGACCAGGACCCGTATGGTTAGAATTTTCCTCTTGAATGACGTCCACCCTGAGAGAGATGCCCAGGAAGTGATTCATCGCTTGAATCCAAAGCAATTTCCGACCTGAGCAACTGGTAACTGACAGACTATTGATACATCCGATGTGTTCCGCCCGCCTGACAGATACGCCAGAGAATACATAAATTGTAACTCCTCTGAGCTTAATCGCCATGATCTTCTTTTTCATTTCCTTCTATTAGCTCACACTCTCCCTATATATATCTTGTTCCCTTCAATCGTTCATAAAATACGTTTTATTCCTCCACTCAACTTCAAATACATTTTTTAAAACTTGTAATGGATGACACTTGATGTTAATATAGTTTTTTCAAATATTAATTAATTCATTAAATTTAATGAATTAATTATATTTTTTTAGATTTAAGTTGCATATATCTACCAATAGATGGCACCAGATGAATAAAAATTATTTATGAAAGACTTTCTGCAATAATGTGAAAAAAAAAGTAGGAATTGACTTTAAAAACATTTTTATTTGTATTATTTGTTCTGGGTTACATTTCTCTACGTACGGCAAACAAGTGGGTCATAAAACGGTGTTGGTGAACGCATACAGAAACACAACCAGTAGAAAGATACATTTTAGTCAAATTAAAAATATTCTAAAAATAAATTAGTGCCAAGTTATAATTATCCGCGTAGGAAGAAAATTCGATTAAATGATAAAACTAATGACAAAAAATGCAAAATTGGCGACAGTTAAAATAAAGAGTCGCCAACAATAATATTTTTATTCTTCTGATGGCAAATACACACTAAAATTTGTGCCTCACAAATAATAAAATAAAAAACACTTCATTTAAACGTCAAAAAAAAAACTTTTTCTGCAGCTGAATATATAAACAAAACAGAAAACATTTCATTTTCAAAAACAAACAGCTCTAGATTTGAAACATTAACAATATGTCACAATGCAGTGGATGCCACCAAATTTACTTTATTGGCATCGATTTCCATATAAGAACTATAACCAACATGAATGTAATTTTCCAATCTATCAACTAGTTTTAGCCAGGGGTGATGTTCAACTTTTCGGAACATAAATTATATGACAGGGTGGTTTATACTTTCTATCACCAGTTGATTAGGGGATCTCAAAGCTGTAAAAAATATCGTCTTTCTCAAACCAGTTGTCTTTTCTTAATCAACAATTTATGAGCACACTGACTGATATTATTCTAAAACTTAGGAATTAAAAATAAAAACCGACTAACTGTCCATTTTCCACTTTTTTTGGTAAAATATTTCGCTTTGAAAAATTTACAAATTGCATCTTGTTAAAATTCTGGCAAATCCCAAATACTCATTTTCGTAGCACTACAAAATTTGAAATCAAAACCAACAAATTCACTACCTGGCTATTGAAGATCTCAACTTATTCCAAAATGCTGTTATATTAGATTGGCAATAATTTATTTCCCTTTTCAAGTCTGTAGCAAAAATATTTCCAAATTTAATACCGATAAAACTAATTCTAAAAAATGAAAAGGCATTAAAATAATCTTTGCCACAATAATATTCTTCTGATACAAATATACATCTAAAGCAGTTGCCACATAAGAGCCTTTTTGGTTAAAAAGGACTATAAACCTCGAAACGTTTATCATCTTCAGCTGCTCTTCTATAAACAAAACAGAAAACATGACCTTGTAACCGCAATTTTCCCCGTCAGCTCTAGTTCATATTCTCTTAACAAATATGCTCTTAAACGTTTTGTTATTTTTAAAAGTACATCGATTTTTAATAACTATATCAACGTATTGAAAGTATTTTTATTTTTAGTTCAACTTTCAAACTACGTTCCAGTTGTTCAACTTTCGGAACAAAATCCTCTTTTGACTTTATTATTTTAATTATTAAATTATAATTAATAATTATTAAATATCGTCATTAAAACTTAAAAAAAACTCATCTTCTAATCTCCAATTTATACATTTCAATTGTTTTATTTTTAATGCAATGGGCTTAAAGCTAAAAACTTCCTGACTCTCCATTTTCCAAGAAGGAGGAGTTCAGCACCCATCTCTATTTAAACCTTTACAAAAGGACATCGATTAAAATATACATCTAATAAGCATTTTGTTTCTAATGCAGCTGGCAAACACTTAGACGATGTCTTCGATGCTTTAAAGCAAGCTCTGCACCGACGTTACTCACTGAGCACTACCTACGAGGTACGTGTAGTTTGGAAGATAAGCTACGGACGCGGAGTAACAATATCGTCGCAACGCTCTACGATCATGTTAGACCGTCACCTAAAACCACTAATGCCTAAAATGGACTCCGAACCAAACACCGATGACATCACCAGGACTCGAACCTGGTAGAACCGAGTGCCAGAGCGCTAGTCACTCGGCCCCACCATTGTAATATGCAGTCTGCATTCATTTTCGCACCACTTTCTCTTCCATCCTTTTCCCAGAGTTCAGTTCGAGAGAAATGACATTACTTTCATTTGAAGCATTTCCTCAGCTGCTACCATCTGTGAATACTATTTAAAGTTAATAAAGTCCGACATAAATGTGTCAGATTTTATGTACTCCCTGATATACTAACTGAATATAAAAATCCGAATATTATGCTTTTAATCAATAAATTTTTGCCCGTTTCACAAGTTTCATAATGGACCTAAAATAAATCTTTTGCTTTTCAAGTAAAAATTTTATATCTATTGTTTTTGATTCTTTTTTTTTATTTTAAAATACGTGTTTAATAATTTGTTTTCAAAAATAAGTTTGAATGTCTTGATTCGGCAAGTTATTGTAGATTATTACGGAGATCCTATGCGTAGCGACCTCCTTCTTTGTAAAATGTTGAAACATAATGCCCTTTGAGTTAATAAGCAAAATAGATAATTAAATGCCCCTTTTTTAAAAGAGAATAATTTATTTAATAAAATTATAAAATGAAAAATTTCAGAAATGTAGATGTTGATGGGGTCAGCTATTGTTTCAAATGATTTTTTTTCTCTTTTTTTTAAAATATTTAGAACAGTGCGAAAAGAAATATCATAATCGTAATTTTGTTATTTAATAGGGTTATTAATTTTCATATCATTATAGAATTGAGTAGAAATTTTATGAACAAATTGTCTTAAACTTGGAATCGAGAGAGCTCGTCTAATATCGTCATTACGAAAGTACCAGGGTGAATTCGTTAATATTCTGAGAGTTTTGTTCTCAAGCCTTTGAATAATTTCAAAATTTGTACATACGACAGAACCCCAAACTGGGCATGCATAAGCTAATACTGGACGAAGATAAGATGCCTTGATTCATAGATAGATTTTGGGAGCTCAATTTAAACAAATTTCTTTCTAATCAAGTTAAAAAGCAAATGATAAAATTTTAGGTAAATTATAGTCGTATTATATTTAGGTATTTTTGTCACATGTATTATAATTCGTCTACGTATATTATTTTTTTCTATAACTAGATTTATCATTTGAACATTGCAGGAATTGTTGAACTCCCATATTTAGGAATAATATTCAACAGTATTTGAAATAAATAATTAAACTAATATTTAAATTAAACAAAAAATTATTTTTAAATAAAATTTATTATTGGTGAAAATGCTAAATATTTATAATTGATTTGAAACTTTTGAAAATTTTTGTTACTCTTTGAACTCGTACCACTAGAACTGTAACCGTACTTCATATAAGAACTTCCTCTCCGCACTTCGTTGTTTTTAGTCACCCGTGAAAGACAAGGATTATGTGTCCGCATTTCAATTATGTTTATATAATATCGTCTTCATGGTTATTAGGACAAATATTGCAAGCATATTTGAATTGACTGACTACATACCGACCTTCCGTATACCTCCTGTATTTTTAGTTGGACTAGAAACTACATACCTTCCGGATAACTATGTTTCGTTGGACGAGAAACTACATGCCGGCCTTCCGGATACATCCCCTATGTTTCGTTGGACTAGAAACTGCATACCGACTTTCGGATACATCCCCTATGTTTCGTTGGACTAGAAACTACATGCCGGCCTTCCGGATACATCCTCTATGTTTCGTTGGATTAGAAACTACATGCCGGCATTTCGGATATATCCTGTATGTTTCGTCGGACTAGAAACTACATGCCGATCTTCCGAATACATCCTCTATGTTTTGTTGGACTAGAAACTACATGCCGACCTTCCGGATACATCCTATGTTTCGTTGGACTAGAAACTACATGCCGGCCTTCCGGATACATCCTCTATGTTTCGTTGGATTAGAAACTACATGCCGGCCTTTCGGATATATCCTGTATGTTTCGTCGGACTAGAAACTACATGCCGATCTTCCGGATACATCCCCTATGTTTCGTTGCACTAGAAACTACATGCCGACCTTCGGGATACATCCTCTATGTTTCGTTGCACTAGAAACTACATACCGGCCTTCGGATACATCCTCTATGTTTCGTTGCACTAGAAACTACATGCCGGCCTTCCGGATACATCCTCTATGTTTCGTTGAACTAGAAACTACATGCCGGCCTTCGGATACATCCTCTATGTTTCGTTGGACTAAAACTACATGCCGGCCTTCCGGATACATCCTCTATGTTTCGTTGGACTAGAAACTACATACCGACCTTCCGGATACATCCTCTATGTTTCGTTGCACTGGAAACTACATGCCGGCCTTCCGGATACATCCTCTATGTTTCGTTGAACTAGAAACTACATGCCGGCCTTCGGATACATCCTCTATGTTTCGTTGGACTAAAAATTACATGCCGGTCTTCCGGATACATCCTCTATGTTTCGTTGGACTAGAAAGGTAAGTGAAATCGTATACAAAATTGTCTAGTTTAGTTGATTGTTTGGTGGTGTAAAAATTATGCTCGTAGGTGAAACTATTTCATGATTTTGTCAGGTTTACCAATTTGAAATAGAAATTTTAATATCATAAAATCGCTAGATTATCGGGGGATTCTTCTGGAAGAAGTGTGATTTTCAATGGAACATCGCAGTAAAAAGTAATTGAAAAGTAGAAAAAAATTCATTCTGGCATAGATTTTGCAGGATTCGATTTTTTTAAAGATTTAAAAGAATAAAAAGGAAATGTAATATTTTAATGTTATTTTTTACTTTATCTTATTTTCTTTTTATTGAAAACTCCTCAAACCAATCCATTAAGCAACTTTATTTAAATCTTTGTATGACCATATTCTGTAAATACCGAGGTATTCAATTTAAATTCTAATATAATATTTGTGAAAGAGCATTTAGAGAAATCGTTCCTGAATAACATAGAATGTTCTAAACAGAAATATAATACTTCAGTTTTATAATGAATGTTTAACATGACTGACATTTTTTAATATACTGTACTACTATGCAGTCTAGTATATATGTAAATATAACATGTATAGTATAGCAAATTAATTTTATACTATACATAATGTATAGCTTAGCATAATGTACAAATTTCAGTAATTAAAATTGGTTATTTTAATGTAATTTTTTATTTATTATTTTTTTTTTTATTAACCTAACTATCAAGACAATTCATTAAGAATTTTTACTTAATTCTTTGACTGACCATATTCTGTAAATCCCGATAATTCTTCCGAGAAATATTCCATCCAGAAATATTCCATCGAAATTCTGGTATAATCTATGTGAAGGAATAACTAAAGAAACGGTAAATGAATAACATAAAATGTTCTTAACAAAAATTCAACATGCCAGTTTCTTAACATAACAGTTTGAGCTATTTTATAAATTAAAGAGTAATTTGGATATGTCTTGTTATCTCAGTTCACAAATACATTCAAGGAGATCAGCACAGTGTAAATAATGAACAGAATGACGTGTCATATATATAAAATACTTTCACCATGTATGACAACGGAATTAATAATGAGTTATGGGAACAGTGACATTAATAGTATTTATATAGATTCATATCCTGATATCAGTTACGGAGGACAATGAAATATTCCAAATTGTCATATTCATCAAATAACAAATATTTCATAATTGTCTTTTTTTATCTAAATTGAACTTCATATTTCGTAAATTATTTACCCTACCAAATTACTGTTAAAAAATAATTAGAAAACAACTTTATCTGGCTTTAGGCTAAACATAAAATTTACACTAATGACACGTGCAATAAATAAATATATTAAATCATTCTTGAAGTTTATATAGTAAAACCTTGTTTACAATTGGCTATCCACATAGTGGATTTAACAAAATGAAAATTTTGTAATCCACTTAATATAAATCTTAAGTGCAATATACATTTCATTATCAATTATTAGATAGCGAACTCGAATTAATTCACGATATTGTGGCATATTTTGTTTTCACTGATAAAATCTTATTCCTGATAAAAACTGTATTTATATTATGTAAAAACCCTTTTCCATTGGAATGGGTTCACTCAAATAAAAAGATCTTCTTTATTTGGTAACACAATCAATACAGTTTTCAAAATGCAGTGAAACGGAATGCGTAAATTGAATGACTCTTGACTTAACTATTCTTTGAAGTTTGATTTCACTCTAGGGATGTTTTATCTTAAATTACAATAGAACAATTTCTTTGACGTTTTAATTATAACTTATATACTTTTTTAATTCAATAATCCATTGTTTTTATTAGAAGAAAGATGCAGATGCTTTAAAGATGCAGAATCATAAGTTTTACAATTTTTTTTTTTTTTTTTTTTTATTTGTAATATATTTAAATTATATTTGAATTATAATATAACCTCGAATGCCAAATTTCATTAAATTATTTCATGCAATTTGGATGATATTTATCATCCAAGTTTCTTTAAATAGGGCCTGAATGGCCGCGTGGCTATCTCTCTGGTGCTCATTACCACAGGTTTCGGGTTCAAGTCCCGGCGGTGCCATGGATGTTTGTAGTGATTCGGAATCCACTTTAAACAGTAGGCCCCGATCTCATAGGATCGTAGAGTGTTGCATGCAATTGTTACTCCGCGTCCGTGGCTTATCTTCAAGTTACACGCGCCCCCTGGGTAATGTAAAGTGAGTAACGTCTTTGTAGCGCTTGATTTAAGGCATCCATGACTAAGCTATCTAAGTGTTTGCCAGCTGCATTAGAAAGAAAGTTTCATTAAATGATTTCATACAATTTTAATGATATTTATCATCAAGTTTCATTAAATGATTTCATGCAATTTTAATGATATTTATCATCAAGTTTCATTAAATGATTTCATGCAATTTTAATGATATTTATCAACCAAGTTTCATTAAATGATTTCATGCAATTTTAATGATATTTATCATCCAAGTTTCATTAAATGATTTCATGCAATTTTTATGATTTTTATCATCCAAGTTTCATTAAACGATTTCATGCAATTTGGAGGATATTTATCATTTTGAGATTACATCATTTATCAGTTTTATTGGCGTTGCATTCATTTATTGTTCAAATAATTATAGTTGCATTTATCAAATAGAAAAATTGCAAAGTACAAGATTTGAAAATAAAAACAAATAATCAAAATATTTTTCTAGTTTATACTTCCATCTGTGAATACTATTTAAAATTAATAAAATCTGACATACATATGTAGTGTGGACGAACGAAAAAATATCGTAATATCAACACGTTTTGAATTTTTCCAAAATTATCGTTAATATACGAAACAAAAATTCATGTTATAGATCGTAAAATAAATCTTTTTGCTTTTCATGTAAAAATTTGATATCTAACAGTTTAGATTTGTTTTTAATTTTAAAAGACATGGTTAATAGTTAATTTTCCAAGAATAAGTTTGATTGGCTCGATTTTTAGAAAGGGGTTTGAAAGTTTTTATTATTACAAATTAAATATGGTTACCATCAAACATGTCTATAAAATGATCTACTCAAAAATGGCGTATTTTTAAACAAATTTCGACCCAATCATGTTAACAGCAAAAGGGAACTTATTATAATGTCACAGTAGTTAGTGAGTAAATTATAGTGTCACTTTAGTTTACACATGTACTAAATTTCGTCACGGTATATTATTTTCCCCAACTAGATTTACCATTTCAACATTGCAAGAATTGTGGAACTTTCATTATTATTACTTGTATTTTTTTAAAAGATAATTTTTAACAGTATTTGCAATATATAAATTCGTATTCAACCAATTGTTCATTCTTCACTAATACATGTGATACTGTTTCGCAATTATTCTTTTAATACACTCTGAATCCATAGTTTTGAAGTCCTCAAATTTATTGGTGATTCTTTGGGGGAGTTTTAAAGGGTAGGTGAGTCGGTATGTTTGATGGAATTGGACATTCCTGTAACTTGGCAGAGCCATGCTGTATTCCATTTCTTATTCAAGTAGCAAAAAGCTGCTTTTTACAAAATGCTTACTTTATTAAAGGTATAGATAATTATCTTCCTATGGCAAAAGATTGGTTAAAGATGATTTCTGCTGCGGTATCTTTGTGGCTGGTAATATTTTACAAACGCTACGTTTCTGTAGACTGAAGTAATCATCATGGAACTTACATTCTTCTTAATATGGTAAAAAAAAAACATAGATTCAACGTTGAAGATGGTGAACACAACTATTTCCAGACAGTAATAAATGGCCGGCTCAATTTTAATAATTATAAGAAACTGCATTCTAAATAATTATACACATGATTATGAAGAATGAACTTTATGAAGTAGATTTTACTTCTCTTAAAATGTTGTAAATTTGATTTCAATTCAAATTTTATTCTCTTTTATTTATTCTTTTTATTTTCTTCTTTTTTAACCTTTACATGTTTTTTCTTGAGAAAATCTATAAAACAATCTAAATTTTTAGCAGACATTAGATCAAATTTATTTATATATACAAATATATTAGATTTTTTTAGTTTGCAATTTTTGACTAACATTGATTTAAAAAATTTTGCAAAATATATTTTATTAGACTCCTACGAGATTTCAACTAAGAATAATTCAGTATTACTGGAAATAAGAAGAAAGCCTTAATATAAATCAGCAAGAAGTTCTATGCTATTATTATACAAATTTATTAATTTTTGACCCAGAAAATTTATCGAAATAGACATATTTGCATAATTTAGTGAATTTAAAGCATTTATTCATGTAGATAAAAACAAAACCTTCAAAAATATCGTTGTTGGTGTGAAACAAACATGTTAAGTAAATATCATGTTATTTTTAATAAAGATTATCATAGTATAGTGAGGAATTAAACAGTAAATTTTTATTTGCACAATGAATAATTTTACTTTCAGTTTTCTTGATATACTTTTTAATAATAACCTTAGATATTTTTAAAAATAGATAATCTATTATGTTTAAATCTAATATGCAGGTTCCAAAAATTCATTTTTATTATATATTAATCCCCTATGATGAAGATTTTCTGAAATAGCTTGTAAATAATTTAATACCTTCTCTAAACGAGTTTTATAAGAGAAATTATGATTTATATCGCAAATTTATGATGAAAATTAAATTTTAACAATAAAAATAACAGGCAACAATGTAATTTTTAAACGAAAAATTATTTACTTTAATGTATACTACATTGTATGAAATGTTTACTTCTGACGAAAATTAAATTAACGAGAATTTTAATGGAAAATGCGAAGGAAATTCTAAAAAAAAGAATTTTTAGTGGTATTCGTAAGCGGTTTATCTTTTTAAACCTTGGTATATAATGTCACATGCTTTCATAGAATAATAATTCACAAATATGTATTATTTTCAATAATACTTCAACACATCTATTAATAAACTAATATTTGATTATAAGAAAAAAAAAAAAACATTTGAAGGAAATATTAATGGTTAATATTTTTAATTTTTCATTCCTTAAATTTCTATTTATTTTTACCGATAGAATCTTCTAATAATCGAGATAATTCTTAATTTTTGTATTTTTTATTTCAAATAATAAAGGAGGTATTTCCAATAATAAATAATAAATGAGTTATTTCCAATAATAAGTAGTAAATGAGTTATTTCCAATAATAAGTAGTAAATGAGTTATTTCCAATAATAAGTAGTAAATGAGTTATTTCCAATAATAAGTAGTAAATGAGTTATTTCCAATAATAAGTAGTAAATGAGTTATTTCCAATAATAAGTAGTAAATGAGTTATTTCCAATAATAAGTAGTAAATGAGTTATTTCCAATAATAAGTAGTAAATGAGTTATTTCCAATAATAAGTAGTAAATGAGTTATTTCAATAATAAGTAGTAGAGGAGTTATTTCCTATAATAAGTAGTAAATGAGTTATTTCCAATAATAAGTAGTAGAGGAGTTATTTCCAATAATAAGTAGTAGAGGAGTTATTTCAATAATAAGTAGTAGAGGAGGTATTTCCAATAATAAGTAGTAGAGGAGGTATTTCCAATAATAAGTAGTAGAGGAGGTATTTCAATAATAAGTAGTAGAGGAGGTATTTCCAATAATAAGTAGTAGAGGAGGTATTTCCAATAATAAGTAGTAGAGGAGGTATTTCCAATAATAAGTAGTAGAGGAGTTATTTCCAATAATAAGTAGTAGAGGAGTTATTTCCAATAATAAGTAGTAGAGGAGTTATTTCCAATAATAAGTAGTAGAGGAGTTATTTCAATAATAAGTAGTAGAGGAGTTATTTCCAATAATAAGTAGTAGAGGAGTTATTTCCAATAATAAGTAGTAGAGGAGTTATTTCCAATAATAAGTAGTGGAGGAGTTATTTCCAATAATAAGTAGTGGAGGAGTTATTTCCAATAATAAGTAGTGGAGGAGTTATTTCCAATAATAAGTAGTGGAGGAGTTATTTCCAATAATAAGTAGTGGAGGAGTTATTTCCAATAATAAGTAGTGGAGGAGTTATTTCCAATAATAAGTAGTGGAGGAGTTATTTCCAATAATAAGTAGTGGAGGAGTTATTTCCAATAATAAGTAGTGGAGGAGTTATTTCCAATAATAAGTAGTGGAGGAGTTATTTCCAATAATAAGTAGTGGAGGAGTTATTTCCAATAATAAGTAGTGGAGGAGTTATTTCCAATAATAAGTAGTGGAGGAGTTATTTCCAATAATAAGTAGTGGAGGAGTTATTTCCAATAATAAGTAGTGGAGGAGTTATTTCCAATAATAAGTAGTGGAGGAGTTATTTCAATAATAAGTAGTGGAGGGGAGTTATTTCCAATAATAAGTAGTGGAGGAGTTATTTCCAATAATAAGTAGTGGAGGAGTTATTTCCAATAATAAGTAGTGGAGGAGTTATTTCCAATAATAAGTAGTGGAGGAGTTATTTCCAATAATAAGTAGTGGAGGAGTTATTTCAATAATAAGTAGTGGAGGAGTTATTTCCAATAATAAGTAGTGGAGGAGTTATTTCCAATAATAAGTAGTGGAGGAGTTATTTCAATAATAAGTAGTGGAGGAGTTATTTCCAATAATAAGTAGTGGAGGAGTTATTTCCAATAATAAGTAGTGGAGGAGTTATTTCCAATAATAAGTAGTGGAGGAGTTATTTCCAATAATAAGTAGTGGAGGAGTTATTTCCAATAATAAGTAGTGGAGGAGTTATTTCCAATAATAAGTAGTGGAGGAGTTATTTCCAATAATAAGTAGTGGAGGAGTTATTTCCAATAATAAGTAGTGGAGGAGTTATTTCCAATAATAAGTAGTGGAGGAGTTATTTCCAATAATAAGTAGTGGAGGAGGTATTTCCAATAATAAGTAGTGGAGGAGTTATTTCAATAATAAGTAGTGGAGGAGTTATTTCCAATAATAAGTAGTGGAGGAGTTATTTCCAATAATAAGTAGCGGAGGAGTTATTTCCAATAGCAAGTAGCAGAGGAGTTATTTCAATAGCAAGTAGCAGAGGAGTTATTTCCAATAGCAAGTAGCAGAGGAGTTATTTCCGATAGCAAGTATCAGAGGAGTTATTTCCGATAGCAAGTATCAGAGGGAGTTATTTCCGATAGCAAGTATCAGAGGAGTTATTTCCGATAGCAAGTAGCAGAGGAGTTATTTCCGATAGCAAGTAGCAGAGGAGTTATTTCCGATAGCAAGTAGCAGAGGAGTTATTTCCGATAGCAAGTAGCAGAGGAGTTATTTCCGATAGCAAGTAGCAGAGGAGTTATTTCCGATAGCAAGTAGCAGAGGAGTTATTTCCGATAGCAAGTAGCAGAGGAGTTATTTCCAATAATAAACAATGAAATTGATATGTTTAGTTAATATGTTTGAATATATTTAATTTAAGAATACTAACTATTTAAATATTTTCGTGTACTGCATAATTTGATACGAGGTCATTTGTTAATAGAAAGTTGCACGTGTATATAGTGTATCCAATATTATCCAGGATGCAACAGGTTTACCTGCAACTTTAAATTATTTGCCCCATCTATTTGGAAGGAAAACTCCTTATGGATGGTATCAGTCAAATTCATACATTTTCTTAAAAATTCCAAATATATTCTCTGGACTACGGATTTACTGTGTCTTTTCATGGCTAGATATGGAGTAAAAGCTATTGTCTAATGCTCCTGTCATATTTAGCAAAGACAGCACTGCACAATTGAAACACATAACATACAAAAACACAATTATATAACAAATATTTACAAAAATCATCTTAAAAGCACATTCGTTTAAGGGTCTTTTGTACTATCTGTAACTCTTCCCTCGACTCTGCATACTTCCTTTTCTCTTCCTTCCTCTCCCATTATCGGCTGCAAAACGTAAAAAGTAAAAATCAGCCGTCCTTGAAAGTAGAATCTATCAATATGAAGTTCAAGGTTATAGCTTTTTCGTGGGAATGCCTGGTGAATCTCACTCATGAGAACAATCTATTCGATATTCTTTATCGCAATATTTATCAAATAGGGGCCTGAATGGCCGAGTGGCTAGCGCTCTGCGCTCGGTACCACAGGTTTCGGGTTCGAGTTCCGGCGGTGCCATGGATGTTTGTAGTAGTTCGGAATCCACTTTAAACCGTAGGTCCCGGTCTAATAGGATCGTAGAGCGTTGCGGGGGGCATTGTTACTCCGCGTCCGTATCTTCAAGTTACACGCGCCCCTGGTTAACGCAAAGTGAGAAACGTCCGTGCACAGCTTGCCTTACGGCATTCAAGACCAAGCTAAGTGTTTGGCAGCTGCATTAGAACAAAAAATATTTATCCAAATACGAAGCACATTCATTTGTTTAAAAAAGTGTAATGCCTTTCCCTCGTTTTCTCATTTCCCCTCTCTGCATTCCCTGTTGCATTTATTCCAGAAAAATAAATCACTTCAAAAAATACTCAGAATATTAACAAATAAATGAACAAGCAAATAAAAACAAGAAACCTTTGATCAATTCAAATTTTCACCACTGCTAAAGTCAACAATTTTTTTAATGATTAATACGTAATTCCTGATTTAAAATCTAAAAAAAAAAAAAACCGCACAGAACTTTTAGCACTCGAGCTTACGCCAACACGTGGTGAGAAGTGATGTCTTAGTGGTGCTCTGCTTCGAATCGCCAATATATGTTACATCTGACTTCTCACAGTGGCAAGTCGTAAAGGTTAAAAGCTGGTGGTAAAGGTAAGCAATTTCAATTTATAGCTTTATGACTTAGGGAAAAATCTTGTAAAATGAGCTGTAGAGATGATAGTTTCTACAGGGCTTGTTGTTTTCTTATCCATTTATTCGACAGCAAAATCAATGCTAAGTCCATGAATTTGTGTGTTCTCAAACAATGAAAAAAAGTTCCAAGATTAGGCGCACAATTGGCCATTCTGGCAAATCCAATGAAAGTTAAGATATGGCCACTAGTGGTTAGTCAAGCTACATTTCGAGCTACAAAGGGAACAAACCTTAAGATCCGACACATGACGTTGAGCATGAAGATGATCACTGCGTAGCCTAATAAGAGTCGTTTGCTCGTATCAACTTCCCTCCCCAATTAAAGTAGCACCGTGATTGTTACAATTCACACAACTTATTTAAGGGAGAGGGGCTCTCTTCGAGGGGATCTTGACTCCTAGAGTATACAGGCCTTTCCTACCACAATAAAAAAGAATGTAATTTAACAAGCTTCTAACAGATGAGGAAATTGCAAATTTGGTTGTTGAGTTTCGACTGATGAAGAATTTTTTAATTTAGAGCTTTATTACTTTTTTTAAAAGCTTGTAAAATGATTTGTGGAGATGTTTATACAGTGTTTACATACCACAAAAAATAATAATGCAATCTAATAAGTCTCTAATAGATGATGAAATTGAAAATTTGTTTGCTGAATTTTCTGATGAGTAACCAAGTGTTATGACGCGTTAGTTATGAAGGGGACCCACTAATAAAAGGTTTAAAAATATTTCTTGTAGTAATAACATCGTTTATAAAAACTGATAATAATTCATTTATATTAAAGATTGTAGAGGGATTTATATTAAAGATTGTAGAGTGATTTATATTAAAGATTGTGAGAGTGATTTATATTAAAGATTGTAGAGGGATTTATATTAAAGATTGTGATTTATGAGAGGAGTTTATATTAAAGATTGTAGAGGATTTATATTAAAGATTGTAGAGGGTTATATTAAAGATTGTAGAGGGAATTATATTAAAGATTGTAGAGGGATTTATATTAAAGATTGTAGAGTGATTTATATTAAAGATTGTAGAGTGATTTACATTAAAGATTGTAGAGTGGATTTATATTAAAGATTGTAGAGGGATTTATATTAAAGATTGTAGAGGGATTTACATTAAAGATTGTAGAGGGATTTATATTAAAGATTGTAGAGATGTTTATATTAAAGATAGTGTTTTCAAAGATTGTAGAGTGAAAAAAGATTGTAATAATGCAATCTATATTAAAGTCTCTAAAAAGATTGATGATGATTTATATTGAAAATTTGTTTGCTGAATTTTCTTGTAGAGTATATTAAAGAGTGTTATGACTAAAGTTAGTTATGAAGGGGACCCACTATTAAAGGTTTAAAAAAAGATTGTTTTATTTAAAGATTGTGGTATACATCGTTGTAACCAGGATATATTAAAGATTCATTTATATTAAAGATTGTAGAGTGTTTTAAATTAAAGATTGTAGAGTGATTGTGAAATATTTGTAGAGATGTTTATAGTGTTTTCATACCACAAAAAAAATAATAATAATACAATCTAATAAGTCTCTAAAAGATGATGAAATTTCAAATTTGTTTGCTGAATTTTCTGATGAGTAACCGAGTGTTATGACTCGTTAGTTATGAAGGTAACCCACTAATAAAAGGTTTAAAAATATTGCTTTTAGTAATAACATCGTTGTAATCAACTGATAATAATTCATTTATATTAATGATTTGTTAGTAATAAAGTAACGTACAAAAATAATCCAATTTGTTATTTATTGTTTTTCATTTTTACACATCATACCCGGCACGTATTGCAGCATTTGGAAATATTTTTGCCATTAGTTCCTATCATGTACTGGGGACGTCAAAAAAAATATTCTAGAAGAAGACCTATTTATTAATTAGTATGATACACATAATAATGTTTTATTAACACTTTTCAATTGCAAAAATTCGCTATTTGGAATTCTATTTTTCATTAAGACAATACATTCTCACGAGATAGACAGCGAAAGTGTTAATTCTTTTAAAAGAACGCATCTATGCTTATTGATAATTTCAAAAGAAAAACTTTTTGAGATATTATATATTTTGTTTTTATAAACTAATTTTAAAAACATTTATCATTAAAACATCATAATAAAATATTAAACATTAAAACGACTAAGTGATATTTAAAGAATGTAACAACTGGTTTCGATACGACTAAATTTTAATTTGTAAATGCGAGTTCAAAATGTTCGATGCCACTAGAATATCTGGTGTTGAACTGAACTATCTCTTACGAACCCAATGCATTATCCATTTGTCAGTAGTCTATAAACTACAGCCCACGGTTCACTATCAACGCATCCTCACTAGATAGGCAGCGAAAGTGTTAATTCTTTCAAATGAACGCATCTATATTAAAATTTGTTTGAGTTCTGTTGCTTTTATCATAGATTAAATGAAAAAAGTTTATTGATAATTTCAAAGAAAACTTTGTGTTATTATATATATGTTTTATAAATCAATTTAAAAAAAAATCATCATTAAAACGACTATATATTTAACGAATAAAAACTGATTTCGATACGACTAAATTTTACTTTGTAAATGTGAGTTCAAAATGTTTGATACCACTGGTGTTGAACTGAACTATCTCCTACAAACCCAATGCATTATCCATTTGTCAGTAGTTTATAAACTACAGCCCGCGGTTCAACAACAGTCTACGAGGCACTATCAATCTGGTCCATAGTGTATATTGATTACATTGTAAATTTTTTAGTGTCAAAAATTTAAATCATACAAATTAATAATGATATCCTTTTATGTAAAGATCAATTAAGACTGACATAATGAAATTAAACTAATTAACAGTAACTAATGATATGAGACGTGTCCTAAAAACGTACTATAAGTGACATACATTGATAAATCACATAATGAAATTAAACATTATAATTATGATTAATGCTATTTAAGTTATTGTAACTTTACACTCACAATTGTTTGCAGTTCTGGATAAAATTTACTAGTAGAAATTAACAGCCGCTACTTCAAATGCTTATCAGATAACTTGGATCTGTAAATTTATTTTGTATATTTACTTAGAGAATATTTTTTCACTCGGATATCTAGTTCCGAAAGCAGAAAAAGCCACTATCCCCGCACAGCGACTTAGATACATCACTCACCGACTTGTTCAAAATGAAAATGAGGACGTAATTAGCATGATTATCTTACTTGGCGCTTGGGATTTATTGTAGTAGTCTGTGTGGTCTTTAGGCTAAAGAGTTTGGTAACAACGGCGCTGGGTTTTTAAACCTGGATAAGTAAAGTAAAAATATGACAATTCATAGTTTTCTTGAAAGTAGTTTCTTGTACCAAGAAATAGTTTTGATTAAGAAAAGACCACAAAAGAAAAAAAAGAATTACTTCACAAAAGAATCATAAGATTAAAGGTATTATGCAGGTGAGTGGGAGAGATAAAAGTATACTTGATCCACAGCTGCAAACAACTGTCAGGAACAGAGGGGTTTTATTAATTTATAAAATCCAAATATGAAGGATGCAAGTTAGAAAATATATCTAAAAACTACTTCAACTATTTAAATTTATTTTGTCATAGAAAGCATCTCTAGAAATATCTAGATACATATACATTTTTGTTTTGTGCAACTTGATATCTATGCAGATGTAGAATTCTGTTATTTAAGATGAAAATTGATTTCTGCGTTTGGTGAGACTTAAAACTCAGAAATTAATATACATAGTACCTCAGTATTTTTATTTATTCTTTTTTTTATAATTATTTATGAAAATTGATAACAACACAAACTAGCTTTAGTTTGAAACTAATACACTTACAAAAAGTTTCAATTTGAAACGAATATGTCTCTAAAGAAGCTTAATTTTGAAGCTTATGTATGTGAAAATGAATTTCAAAATACAGTGTAAACACTTGATCTTAACTGATCTAGCTGTGCAAATACTTAATTGGGGAGGTTAATTTACGTTAATTTGGAAAATATTAGAAGATAATAACCATATTTAATAGAATATTGCACATTATGCATATTATTACCTATTCAAACTGAGTTAGTTCATTTATAATAGAAGGTGAGGTAAAATCAAAACTTCTATTCCAAAAAAACTCCGATCTTACAAAAATAAGCAAAATTAGTGTAAACATATAAAACGGAAATAATTAGCTTAAATTTAGCGATGGGGAAATATCACAGTTATAACAAGAAATAATTTATGACTTTTTCTTTTGTTCGAAAATGTCATTCATCACGCATCACTGAAACACCAAATGTGTAGTAGTACATGTGTGTAATCACCACATCATGAAACACCACATGTATAGTAGATTCTACTTTACCCTAGGTGCACACATCGTGGACAGGTCTATATTGCACTGCAATCACACTGTCATCAATGGTACTTGGAAAAGAAACACTTAAGATCGAATTATATGCGATTCCCATCATTTTTCTCATCACCTTAAATTTCGGGGGAATGAATGTTCCAGCCTGCATATTAAAAGAACTTTGACTGGTATAGGCATCGAAGCTTTTGATTCATGATTGAGTAGTTTTCGAATATTCAGCCTACTATTCACGAAGTCATGTTAATGTAATGTTTTAAAATGTAACAGCAGGTTACGTTTCTCGAATTATATAACTCACGGATAAAAATTATTATATTAATTTCAGTTAAAGATATTTAGTTAGGGCTTTTTAAAGGTCATATTAAAAAAAAACGAATTTTTGAAAAATACATAGAAAATTTTATTTAACATGTATTTCTATATCTTATTATTTTAGAATTGGCAAACATAACTAAAAAAGGGTTTCTCTTTAAACTAATCTAGCTAAAATTCACAATATCAGATTTTAAGTTTGTCTTTAAAAATAAAATGGATGCTGGTTTTCTGAAATATTTTTAACTTCCAAAAGTCAGTTTTTAATTACACCGACAAAAGTCTATATAACCTTCGGAAGAAAAAGAAAATCTTAAGAAGAATCTTTTTAAAGAAAAATATTTGAATCTATGTGGCGCTCTGAAAGAAATCAATACGTTGAGCTATGTGTATTCGCATGAGAAATGACATTTCGATTTGAACTTTATATACGTCTCTTTATTTTTCACGAAAAATTTAAATAAATCTATAGCCTATTTCTACAGTACTTTCTGATAGAAGTTCCGGGCAAATATTTGCGATGGGAATAAGAATAATGCTGCTTCGAAAAATGAAATATTATTAAAAAAAATAAAATATTCAGAAAAGCATTGTTATATCAAAAGTTTTAAATAAAGTGAGACAAAATGAAAAGCTGACCTTTATTTAAAAATTATTCAATTTTTAATGATGATTTATTGTGTAATTGATGTATTCATGTATGTACGGAATGGATTGGTGGACACATATACTGGATGGAAAAAATAACGGAACAACTATAAAATCTCATTTAACGTAAATGAGTAGATAAGAACATAAAACTTTCACAAGATCTTTACTTTGTCATGCCTGACAGATATTAAAAATGCAAAACTACCTATTTTCGCAGAAATTAAGGTGAGATAAATACATAGGTGTATGTGAGATAGGAGGAAAAAGAAATGCAAACTTAACAACGATTTTTTAATACGGCGTTTTAATGGTCTCGAAATAAAAACACATAATGGATTGTAAAAAAAACTCAAATATTTTATTCGAAAACCAAATGCACTTTGTTCTGGTTACATTTTATTCTTCCAGCCTGCCCATGTCTACGCAGACGAGGATGTTTATATCATCGGCTTCCACTTCGATTTTTTTCCCTTTTACATATTATCTTGTGGAGCTATTTATCCATGAGGCAACACTGTGGATTAAATTACCCAAAAATGTTTGGGGTAACTAAGTGTATTCATGATGAATATTAATTTGAAGCTACTGGAAAGCTTAGGTTGGGGAACTACATATGTTAGAACCCATATGTTCTATCGGATTAAAATCCGGATAAAATGAGGGTCACTCCATTAGCTGGATTCATTCTCCTTAAAGATAATCATTCACTAGTGAAGCATAATAAGGATGGTCATTATCATCCATTAAGTAGAAATTATTATTGATTGCACACCAAAACAACTTGATAAGAGGATTTAGACCCTCATCTATTTATATTTCAGAATTCATAGTTGCACTGGTAAAAATGTGTAATCAGTGCTCGCATTCAAAATCATGCTCGCCTATACCATGATTTCACGACAGTTGTATCGATGCCTTTCACCAAAGGCGTATTGAGAGACATATTGTAACACAGCTGGACTAACTCTGCAAACAAAATCGGGATTCATCAGTAAAGAGAACTCGGCTCCTATTTGTGCTACTCCATTCACGATGATCTCTGCACCATTTAACCAGATGTATTTCAGGAGTTAGCGGAATATAAGTCATGAATTTTCTTGCATACCATCCTCTTTTATGTAGCCTGTCCGCACAAATTAAATCTAGATAATCGAGTTCCTTATGCTGCAGCGCACTCCGTTACAATCTGACTTGACGAAAATTGCGTGTTTCTTTTTAGAAATCACTTGCGAAATAACGGTCCTGAAAGTCTATTGTGGCACGTTTTCGACCTTGACCTGGTTGTCTGTGTCCATTATCAGTGTCTTTAAACCATTTAGAGATTCTTGACATGACGCTTTTGGCTATTTTTTAAGTCTTTATAGACTCCTGTCGGTGTCTGTCCTACTTTCATTCCCTTTATCTCAACAGCGTTTCTCGTAATCTGTCAAACGTATTCCGGACGACAAATTTCAAATATTACAAGCAAAATTTTATCCAGCTACACGTACGATAACTGCAATTTGACTGTAAATCTGAAAGAACCGGCTCAAAAAATGTGCCTATTTTTCTGTAGCTTAGGTGAATCCCATTGGATTATGTGATAAAGTCGACACTGAGTTATCAATCAATTACCTTTTATTACAATTTGCTTAGTAGAAGTAGCATAAAATGTCTATTTATGATTGTTCCTTTAATTTTCCTCGCCATATTATATATTATATATAATTGTATATTACTGCATTCTAGGGATTCTATGTTCATAGTCTACGGAAATATTAATAGTTAATCAGTATTAGTTTATATTCACAGTTTGTTATTCACATATCTGTTTTAAGAATAATTCTAAAAATATCTAAACTATGCGAACAGCAAAAACATTTATGGAAAAGTATATGAAGTGGACTAAAGTATTTCAATTTATCAGGTATGCTTTTGATTTATCTATTTCTTTTTGATTAAACTTGATTTTATGAAGCAAGTTATAGTTAAATTAATTTTTAACAATTCATGTCATAAGTTTATGCATTAAAATTGATAATATATTATTATTTCTGTTCCTTGCTATTAACCCAACGTATTTTAGGTGACTTGATATCCAAAAAATGTTACATATATAAAAGTAATAATAAAAAAAGTTTTTTTCTATTGCAGCTGGCAAATAGACCGTGATCTTCGCCATAAGGGCTGCACCGATGTTACTCACTTTGCATTACCCAGGGGGCGCATGTAACTTGATGGTAAGCCCCGGACGCGCAGTAAGAATGCCCTCCGCAGCGCTCTACGATCCTATTAGGACCGGGACCTACGGCTTAAAGTGGATTCCGAACCACTACAAACACCCATGACAAAGCCGGGATTTGAACCCGATACCTGTGGTACCGAATGCTAGAGCGCTAGCCATTCGCCTATCATGCCCCATATAATAAAAAGTAAAAATATATTTAAATAATATATATATGATTTCAATAATAAATTTAGTTCTTACTTTTTGTAGACTTCAAATTTTTAGTATATGCGTCATGTATACCCGCTCTCAAACGGTAATAAATAATTTTTAACTAAAATAAATTTATATAATTACTAATTTTAACTAAAATAATGTAATTTAAAAATTATATTGTGCATTGTAAATTGTATTCAAATTGCATGCTTCTTGTTTAGAAAATGCAGAAAGAATTTATTCACATCAAATTCTTTCAGAAGAGGCATTGAACATTACTTGAAAGAATACTTTAGAACAGAAAATATGTTAAGACAATGGAAGATGAAAAAATTGCATTTACTCTGATTTTGTTTGATTGAAAAATATCAAACGGTGCCTTACATAGTAAAAAAAAAAAAAAATATTAAAAAAAATGGACAGAGCTATTCGTTTTACGATTTTCTGTCGGATTCTCAACTCAAAGCAGTAAATTCGTTTTTATATCGACATTCGCATACTAGATGAATGATCATAAATATTCCAACTACGTATTTATTCGACTTTTAAAATTAAAATGTTCAAAACGTATTTCATCTCCATTTTGAACAACAATTTTTGTTTAAAATCTGTTACTTTATTCTTATTAATATTTTATTTATTATTATTATAATTATTACTATTTTGTTGTTCACTTATGAAATAATTATGGTTAATCATTTGTGCATAATTATATTTGGTCATAACTCTTTTAAATTTCTGACAGAAGTGATAAAACCATTGAAAATTAATTAAATTCCTGGCTTAATATATTACTACAGCATACTAATTTTGTATATATGTTGAAAGCATGCCTTGATATCTTAAATATGTATGAAAATTAAAATGTGTTGTATAATAAAAAAAAAAGCTTAATAACATTTAAAAGATTAATAATAACATAACTTATAAATTCATCAATTATTATTTTTATTTTATTATATTATTTTATATTTAATTTTTGAATAACTTCAACACATGTTAAATAAATAAAAAACATAAAAAAAAAAAAAAACACTTGCTCTAAAATATTAGAATTAAAAGATTGTATATTTACATCAATTTTTTTATGAATATTGTTATTTAAAAATTTAAAAAATAAGGCAAAATAATAAAAAATATTATTAAATAACAAATTAAATAATAAATTTTGTTCGTACTTTATGTTAAATTCACAATTCGTCATAATAGAAGAATATCCTGGTAATAAATTATATGAATTAAAATAAATTTATGATTAATAATTTTAATTTAAAAAATGAATTTAAAATTTGTATTGTAAATTGTATTCAAATTTGCTTGCTTAGAGTTCAGAAAATTTAGAAATAATTTATTCGTCAAATTCTTTACAGAAGGCCATTGAACTTTAGTGGAAAGAAAACAAATACTTAAAAACAGAAAATATGTTTTAAAGACAATGAATGGAAGGGAAAAATTGCATTTACTATGATTTTGTTTGAATGAAAAATGGTAAATGATGCCTTCCATAGTAGGAAAAAAATATTTAAAAAAAAATCGAGATTGCACAGAGTTATTCGTTTTACGATTTTCTGTCAGATTCTCAATTCAAGCAGTAAATTCGTTTTTATATCGACATTCGTATGCTAGATGAATGGTCATAAATATTCGAATGACGAATTTATTCGACTTTTAAAATTAAAATATCCTTACCACATTTCATGTATTTCATCGCCAATTTAAATATCATTTTTTATTTAAAAATTTTTAATTTATTATTATTTATTTTTATATAACAAGAATTTGTTCACTTATGAAATACCTATTGGATATACATTTTCACACAATTCTTTGAAGCACCATTTTGAATAACAATTTTTATTTAAAAGTTGTTATTTAATTATTAATAATAATAATATTTTATTTATTATTGTTATAATTATTATTATTTTGCTTTTTATATTACAATTATTATTGTTCACTCATGAAATACTTATGGTTATTCTTTTTTTGAACAACTCTTTTAATTAAATCTCTCTATCTTTCTCTCTTTCAAAAGTGATGAAACGAGTAAAAATTACATAAATTTCTGGATTAATCTAATACAGCAATGCGCTAGTAATATGTAAATGTGTTTAAAGAATGCTTTCATATCTTAAATAGAACAAAAATAAATTGTAATTACACAAAAAATTGGCAATAATTAATGAATTTATAATTTATTTTCAGAGACTTTAACTCATCATAATTATACGCTTCAATCGTTTCTTCTGAAATCTTCATAAAATAAATTTTTGTTTATCACAATCAAACCTCAGTCCCCGTCAAACATGAGCAATA
>BPLR01019748.1:0-41886 GCA_021605095.1 Caerostris extrusa | reverse complement strand
ATTTAGTTAGAATCAATTAAGTTTATCTTAAAATTAAAAATCACAATTAAATTAAAGTTTATTTAAGTTATAAGTTCTTAGTTAATTGAGAATTCTCAAAGCCTCACGAATTTTATGAAAGGCACTCAGACGCTATAGATTTAGAAATTCTCAGTGAAAATAAGGCATAAGCCCTCGTTGAATCTTGGTATTGCTTTATATATTTATAAGGTTTTTCTATACAGATGGGGTTTGTCATTGAGACAGTGGATTTTCAATAAACATTGATTATAGTTCCAATTTTGGGAAATGTTCAAACATCTGGACATTTTAATCATCTTCAGTCTTCTTCAGTTCTATAGAACTTTACAACTAGAACCTAGAACTTTCCTAGAACTATAGAACTTTATTTCTTTATTTCATAGACTTTTGAACTAGAACCTAAGACTTTCCTAGAACTATAGTACTTTATTTGATTGTAAGACTGTATTTAAAGAAGTGTCTTAAATGTGTTTCATTTACACCAATAGACGGAAAAAGGCAAGTTTTTATATATTTTTATTTAATTTCACAATTATATTTTTTTTGGTAGGGGTTTTAGGAGAAGAGCAACGTTACAAGATTTAATAAAATTACGAGCCAAAATGTAAACATGAAATTTTATTTTTATTTTATAATTTTTGTATTAAAATCTTCACTGCCTTCACTGCAAGATTCATTTACACATTCATTTTACATTTTATTTGTTTTGTTATTTTCTATTTATTTATTTATTTGCCATTTGCATGCTGAGTAACGAACCATTTTAATTATTTTGAGATCGTTCCCGGACAATGCCAACAATTCGATAGCCTTGAAAACTTGCATCAATCTTTTCATTGTGGCTACTAACAGATGAACGAGAAAACGAATTTTTTTAACCTTGGCTCTTTTAATTGGACTTTTTATCCAGGGTGAAGATTTATTTTCTTTAATATTAAAAACTTTCTATTTAAACAAAGTGTTTGAAATATCTTCTTCAGAGTTTTAATATAAAAATATCTAATCTTTTCCCAGAAGCGCACTTAAGTAATGAAGAATCATCAAAAGTTTCATCAATAAAACCTGAAAAACTTGAAAAAAAAAAACAAAAAAATACTGCTAACGTTCAATCAGCTTGTTGAAGAGCAAAACTAAACATTAACTAGATGGTTAGGGGTGAGTTGTATGAGTCGTTCTCACTACTGCCAAATAAAATAAAATAAATCTTAAGACTGTGCTGAAAATGAAAGAGATTTTTTTTTTGATCAAAACGGAAATTGAAACTAAAAATGGGTGTGGTAGCGAATATGCAAATGCTGGAATTTTTGTAAACTTTTTAGCTTTACATTTTTTAAAAAATATTTTTGAAGTTTTTGAAGCACAGTCAAAGTTTTAGTATCAAAATATTCAGCATTAACTAGAATCAAAAAATCGAAAATTTGCACTTTTTAACACTTTTGAGACCCATTAATTTTAAAGAAGTTCATCTATAATAGTATAGCATTTTATTATACAAAATCTTAAATTCTATAAGACCGTAACTGCCTTAGAATATTTTATAGAACTTTTAAATGCCTTAGAATATTTATGTATCATCATCTGGTTTTAAAAAAAGGCAGTAGAATGACAACGAATAAAAAATAAACTTAGAAAATAAAATATAAAAATAATTCTAAATAGAAATATGAAATCTAACTTATTGTAATGAACTTGCACTGTGGTGACACAACTGCAAATTCTTCTGCTTCTTAATGAATCCACGTTTCTTTTCGTTGATGAGTTGTTGAAATTCAAGAAATCGAATTTGTTAAATTGATATTGATTAATCGCTTATTAAAGGTTTCCTATGCTGAATCATTGAATAGATTTAAAGCAAGAAAATGTGATTACGAGATTTATGACTCTTTATTCTCTTAAAATTTCAAAGCAATTTCTATTATATAAACTATATTCAGGTGAATAAGATATAGATAGGTGGAGGACATATAATTGCAGTTATTTGCCTGCACACGCCACATTTGAAAAAAATAATTTATTGTGGTATTCAGTTAGGGATGCACATTCCTATCTTGAAATTAATAGAGGGCTTTTTTTTATGTATTTCAATCACATGCTATCTATTGTTTTTACTTGATGTGCAATACTTTAGATTATACGTAAAATTTACTTTTAAGTGAAATAACTGGTATATTATGATATTACCACATTGATGATCAATGTGTGTAGAGCATTACACAGGCGGAACACAGATCTTCCGGTTTGGTTTGTCGCTCTACTGAAATTGCGTGCACACGAGGGCTACCGGGACCTACAGTTTAACGTGGATTCCGAACCATTCACAAACATCTATGCCACAACCATTATTCAAATCTGAAACCTGTAATACCAAACCCCAGAACGCTAGCCACTTGGCCAGCAGGCCGCCGACCTTCTAGAGGCATTCTGTCCATTTTTAACATCCATGTTCATCTCATTGGTAATGAAAAATACCCTCTGAAGTTCGGAAAACTGTATGATCTTTTTATTTGATAACTCCAAGTAGTAGGATATATACTACTTGAAGTTGTACATTACTATTACTACCCGTAATTTAAATTCAGTCCTTGAAAAATAACAACAACTTGTAGTCCATTATATAGGATATAATCAAAGGTAAATAGTTTTTCATATAGATTTTAATATTTAACCTTTGAAAAGTTTTAAATCAGAACCAGTAAATGATCACACATGTGTTGATATCCTTGGGGAGGTTAATTTAACATCAGTTATCTCATTTTTTTTCCACGAACAAAATCAGAAAACTAATCTTTCTATTCGACTTTAAAGCACACTCTCATGTACTCACGGCATTTTTGCTCCCAACGGACATGTCATCTCGCGAGCCAATTTCGATTAGTTTGGTTCCGTGTGAGCTCAGAGAGATCCTTTACAGAAAGAAACGAAGCTAAAAAAAAAAATTCGGGTATTTATTTCTCACAGAAAAGACATCCTGAAAGAAAAGGAGAATGTTCAGGAGAAAAATAAAAAGATAAAAATTGAAATCCTGAGTAATTTTTGGCACTCGATGCTTTCCCATCTTCAACAATGGCCATTTGAATAAATTTCTGACGTTTTTCTGGAAAAACTATCCTGCATTGGGTTTCCTTCTTCATCGAATAGTTTTTATTTTTTGAAGTAAAGGCGATATTATTTCGTCTGGTAACCACAGACATACATTAGTTGTTAGAAAATAAAAAAAAATGGAATTTTTAATATTTTATTTTATTGGAAAACATATTCTCAGTTATTCTCTCTCATTGTTAGAATTTTATACAGCAATCTGCATTATTTTGAAAAACTCATTCAAAGAAGGCTTTCAAATTCTTTATTTTATTTCTTCAATTTTATTTTTATCATCCTAAAACAAAGAGTGAATCAGTGGTTTTTGTGTGGAGCTGATACAAACTGTTTAATATTCACCATCTGAAGTTTGCATGCTTTTTGTCGAATATAGCTCGAAACATTTGATAAAACAGAAGGTTTCATTTATTAATTATTAAAATAAATCCATTTTTGGCCGCAATTCAAAGGATTCTAATTCTTAAAAATATATAAAGATATAAAAATAGTTTTTATCGAATAATTTTTCTGCAATACATTGTTTTAAAACAATCTAGGTGACAAATTTCTGGAAATTAGGACATTCGCTATTGGACATTTTAGACATTGTTTAATGTCTAAATGTCCAATGCCTCAATATCTGTAAAATAATTTTTCATACTTTATTTGAAATCAGGATCAATTGGAACCAAAAAAAAAAAAAAAAAAAAAAAAAACGATTTTCGTCTACAAATCTCGTCCCTATACTTCGCAGTAGTCAGAGAGCTTCTGTCAATTGTCGAAAAATTGTATGCTCTTTCTATTATTTAAGTGAAAAGGAATCTTATATAATCCCAGATAGACAGATTTTCCTATAGATTTCAATTTTAAACTTTGAAAAAATTTAATTTAGAACAAGTAAATGATAACATATCTGTTGGTATCCTTAGAGAGTTTAATTTAACATCAGTTACCTCACTTTTTCCCAAAACTAAATCAGAAAACTAATCTTTCCATTCAACTTTAAAGCACACTTTCATGTACTCACGGCATTTTGCTCCCAACGGACATGCCATCTCGCGAGCCAATCTCGATTAGTTTGGTTCGTATGAGCTCAGAGAGATCCTTTACAGAAAGAAACGAAGCTAAAAAAAAAGAAAATGCGGGCATTTATTTCTCGCAGAAAAGACGTCCTGAAAGAAAAGGAGAATGTTCAAGAGAAATAAAAGAGAAAAAAATTGAAATCCTGAGTAATTTTTGGCACTCAGGCGATAAATCGATGCTTTCCGTCTTCAACAATGCCCATTTGAATAAATTTCTGACGTTTTTCTGGCAAACTCACCCGCATTGGATCTCCTTCTTCATCGAATAGTTTTTATTTTTTTTGGAAGCAAGGCGATATTATTTCTTCTGGTAACTACAGACAGACATTAGTTGTTAGAAAATAAAAAATATGAATTTTTAATATTTTATTTTATTGGAAAAAATATTCTCAGATATTCTTTCTCTTTTTGTTTGAATTTTATACAGCAATCTGCATTTTGTTAAAAACTCATCCAAAAGAAGTCTTACAAAATGTTTATTTTATAATTCAATCTTATTTTTAGTATACAAAGCGTAAATCAGCCTCATGGTTTTTACATGAGATTGATGCAATCGATTCGATATTCACCATCAGAAGATTACGTGTTTATTCCGAATGTAGTTAAATTTGATAAAACAGAAGCTCTTCTTCTATGAAGTAGTAAAATAAATCCATTTTTGGACGTATTTAAAAGGACTTTAATCATCTCATTGATAATGAAAAATATCCTCACAAATTCGGAAAACTATGTGTTCTTTATATTAGGTAGGTTGTCCTTTTTGTCCTAGGTAGATAGTTTTCCTATTGATCTTAATTTTTAGCCTTTGAAAAATTTTAATTCAGAACCAGTAAACGAATAACATATGTGTTGGTATCCTTTAGGAGATTAATTTAACATCAGTTATCTCATTTTTTCCCGTAACAAAATCAGAAAACTAATCTTTCCATTGAACTTTAAAGCACACTTTCATGTATTCACGGCATTTTTTTCTCCCAACGGACATGTCTTCTCACGAGCCAATTTCGATTAGTTTGGTTCGTATGAGCTCAGAGAGATTCATTACAGAAATAAACGAAACAAAAAAAAAAAAAGAAAAAGAAAATGCATTTATTTATTTCTCACAGAAAAGACGTCCTGAAATAAAAGGGGAATGTTCAGAAGAAATAAAAAAGAGGAAAATTTAAATCCTGAGTAATTTTTGGCACTCAGGCGATAAATCGATGCTTTCCCATCTTCAACAATGGCCACTTGAATAAATTTCTGACGTTTTTCTGGCAAACTCTTCTGCATTGGGTCTCCTTTATCAAATAGTTTTTATTTTTGGATGTAAGGGGATATTATTTCGTTTGGTAACCACAGATATACATTAGTTAGAAAATAAAAAGTATGAATTTTTATATTTTATTTTATTGGAAAAAATATTCTCACCGTTCCACTTCGTTTGAATTTTACACAGCAATCTGCATTTTTTTTTAAACACTCATCCAAAAGAAGGCTTTCAAATTGTTTATTTTATTACTTCCATCTTATTTTTGCTATCCAAAGACAATGAGTGAATCAGCATCATGGTTGTTGCATGGGGATTTTTTGCAATCTGTTCGATATTCTCCATCTAAAGTTTACATATTTGTTGAATGCAAATGATAAAACAGAATTTTTTTATTCATGAAGTAATAAAATAAATCCATTTTGAAAGTAATTCAAAGGAGTTTAATTCTTATATATGTTTTTAAGAATGTATATGCAACATGTATATTTTTAGATTCTTACTAATACGCATGCAAAAATGAAGCATCGTTATATAATATATGCAAATACATGCGTATAATACATGCAAATGCTTGTTTATAAGACATCAAATTCGATATATAGAGTGACTGGATAAATCAAACATAAAACAATGTATGAAATGGCCAATGCCTCAATGTCTGTGAAATAATTTTGTCGTACTCTAATTGAAATAAGGGTCGTCTAGAACCAAAAAAGAAGATTTTTGGACAACAAATTAAATTCTATACTTCGCAGTAGTCACAGAGCTTCTGTCAACTGTTGGATAACTGTATGCTCTTTCTATTAGGTAACACCAAATAGCCTTTTTAGTCACAAGTAGATATTCTCTACTATAGGTCTTAATTTTTAACCTTTGAAAATTTTCCATGTCATCTAGATCTCAGATAGATCCAAAAGTCCCAGCTAGATAGTTTCTACTATAGACCTTAATTTTTAACCTTTGAAAATTTGACGTCTCATACAGATCTGAGATAGATCCAGAAAGTTCATCTCATTGATAAAGAAAAATATCCTCAGAAATTTAGACACATGTATGCTCTTACTACAAATTAACTGCAGGTAGTAGGATATATACTACATAAAGTTATTCATTACTAATACTACCTGTAATATAAATCTTGTCCTTGAAAAGCAACAACTATACCACTGTATAGGATATAGTCAAAGGTAAATAGTTTTTCTTATATATTTTAATTTTTAACCTTTGAAAATTTTAGTTCAGAACCAAAACATTATCACATATGTGTTGGTATCCTTGGAGAGTTTAATTTAAACATCAGTTATCTCATTTTTTCCCAAACAAAATCAGAAAACTAACCTTTCCATTGAACTTTAAAGCCCACTTTCATGTACTCAGTGCATTTTTGATCCCAACGGACATGTCATCTCGTGTCCCATATCATGGCATGTCTAGGTCCATCTAGTCCTAGGTTTATCCAACAATCCCTGTATCCATTTTTACCATCCATCTCATTGATTATGGAAAAATAGATTCTGAATTTCGGAAACTGGATGCTCTTTCTATTTGGTAACTCCAAGTTGTCTTATATACACTCATGTCCATAAATTAAGGATAATTCAGAATCACACAGAAATTGAACTCTAAAATAAAAATTTCACCTGTAGAATTATCACACACACCTTGAAGAAGAATATGCAAATTACAGAAAACCAACAGATGGCGCGGATGGTACGTCACAATGACGAGAGTGTAAGAGAGGGTTATATAAGGAATGGTGGCAAAGAAGTAAAATTGTTCACAAGCGCTTTAAAAGCCTTTCAGTGCAGTAACCGGATAGTTATGGCACAAAGGAAGCATTTGGATGATTTTTAAGTGGTAGAATTATCGGACGATTGGAATGTGGACGTACCCAGCTGGAAGTATCCGAGGAACTTGGAATCGCACAGAGTGTCATGTCCAGGCTTTAGCAACGATTCCAAGATTATGGTAATGTGAGTAGATGTTACAGCACAGGTCGCCCCGAGTTACAACGCCGAATGAGGACCGATATTTAGAAGTCACTGCCAAAAGAAATAGACGGAGCACAGCATCAGACCTGTATCGTCAGATCTCTTCAGCTACCGGTACGACAGTTTCAAGGCAGACCGTGTACAGACGCTTAGGGCACATTGATCTATATGCTCGTAGGCCTGTCAGATGTGTTCCACTTACCGCAACTCACTGTTGCTTGCGATTAACCTGGAGTAGAGAGCATGCACTGTGGACACCACAACAGTGGTCTTGTGTGATGTTTTCCGACGAGTCCAGGTTTAGTTTGCAGTCTGATTCTCATCGGACTTTCATATGGAGAGCGCCAGGTACCCGTTACCACCAAGAGATCACTATTGAACGACACCGTTACGGGGTGCGGGATGGCTCGTTTGGGGAGGAATTATTCTTGGTTCCAGAACTGACCTGCATGTTCAGAGTGTAACGATGACAGGCCACATCTATCGGGATGTCATTCCGGAACAACATGTACGTCTGTTTCGGGGCGCCATGGGTGCTGAATTTCTGTCTATGGATGACAACGCCCGTCCTCACCGTGCAAACATTGTAGACGAATGCCTTTAATTGGAGGATATCACCCCGTATGGATTGGCCAGCTTACTCACCGGACTTGAATCCAATAGAGCATGTGTGGGATATGCTTGGCCGACGAATTGTAGCCCGTCAACCCCTCCCACCTGTTAACCGGAACTTCGGAGGGCATTGCTTGATGAGTGATGTAATATTCCCCAAGATCAGATTGATAATTTGATACTCAGCATGCCTAGGCGTTGTAAGGCCTGTATTGCATCGTCCGGGAGACATACTCCATATTAACCATCATACTAACCATGTTATACTGTTTTTTGTAAACAGGTTCTTTTTTTTTTGAAATTTGCTCCAGGGAGTAAAAATCGCAATTTTTATTAATTATGTCAAACATATAGCATCTTTTTGCTCTTTACCTTTTGTTTAGTAAATAGACTTTACAAATAAGTCAAATTTGTTTTGCTTCTGTCTCTTTCTTTTTGCCTGAACTTCATTATGCTAATTTATGGACATGAGTGTAGTTCCATGTAAATAGTTTTTCTTATAGACTTTAATTATTACCATTTGAAAAATTTTAATTCAGAGCCAATAAATGATCACATATGTGTTGTTATCCTTGGAGAGTTTAATTTAACATCAGTTATCTCATTTCTTTCCAGAACAAAATGAGAAAACTAATCTTTCCTTTCAACTTTAAAGCATACTTTCATGTACTCAAGGCATTTTTGCTCCCAACGGACATGTCATCTCACGAGCCAATTTCGATTAGTTTGGTTCGTATGAGCTCAGAGAGATCCTTTAGAGAAAGAAACGAAGCTAAAAAGAAAATGCAGGTATTTATTTCTCACAGAAAAGACGCCCTGAAAGAAAAGGAGAATGTTCAGGAGAAATAAAAAGAGGAAAAATTGAAATCCTGAGTAATTTTTGGCACTCAGGCGATAAATCGATGCTTTCCCATCTTCAACAATGGCCACTTGAATAAATTTCTGACGTTTTTCTGGCAAACACTCCCGCATTGGATCTCCTCCTTCATCGAACAGTTTTTATTTTTTTAAGTAAGGCGATATTATTTCGTCTGGTAACCACAGACAGACATTAGTTGTTAGAAAATAAAAAATATGAATTTTTAATATTTTGTTTTATTGGAAAAAATATTCTCATATATTCTGTCTCATTGTTTGAATTTTTATACAGCAATTTGCATTTTTTTTTTTAATAACTCATCCAAAAGAAGGCTTTCAAATTTTTTATTTTATTTCAATCTTATTTTATTATCCAAAAACAATGAGTGAATCAGCCTAATGGTTGGGGCTAATGGAATAGGTTCGATATTCACCATCTAAAGTTTTACTTGTTCCTGTTGAATGTAGGTCAAAAATTTGATAAAACAGTAATTTTTCTTCTATGAAGTAGAAAAACAAATCCACTTTATGTGTCTTTCAAAGGATTTTTATTTCTTAGAGATATATCAAAATATACAAAAGTAAAATGTATATTTTTATATGTTTATTAATACATACGTAAAATGAAGCATTATATTATATAATATGTTCAAATACATGCATATAATACGTGCAAATGTTATATATGGCATATGCAAAAGGAAGCATACTAATACACAAATGGAGACACAATGGAAAAATTATTTAAATATATATTTTTAAATTTCCTTTGTGCCCCTTTCTAAGTATAAATTTCTCTTTCTAACAACAACTTCGTTGTTCATTTTCTAAAACAGTTTTTATCCTAAATATAATGGATTGTAATTATTAAAACTTATAAAACTCATAAAAGAAGACACAATATTAATAATATTTTAATATATATTTTTAAATTTCTGTTTGCCACTTTCTATGCTCGAAGTTCATTTTTCTAACAACAACTTCGTTGTTCATTTTCTAAACTAAATCAATTTTTAATTGCAATTCAATGGATTGGAATCCTTAAAACGTAAAAAGAAATGTACACAAATTGAAGATACAAAATGAATAATATTTAAATATATATATATATGTTTTTTTTTGTGCCCCTTTCTAAGCATAAAGTTTAATTTCTAACAAAATATCCGGTGTTCACATTCTAAAACATACCGACTAAAAATTTTTATCTCAAATTTGATGGATTATAATTCCTAAAGCATATAAAAGTACATAAAAAGAAGACACAATATTAATAATATTTTTAATATATATTTCAAAATTATTGTATGACACTTTCTAAGCACAAAGTTCATTTTCTAACTATAACTTCGTTGTTCACTAACTAAACCAAATAAATTTTTAGTCGCAAATTAATGGATTGGATTGTTAAAACATAGGAAATTATACACAAGAAACAAGTGAGAAACATTATTAATAATATTTTATTAAATATGTTTTTGTGTGCCACTTTCTTAGCACTAAGTACACTTTCTTAATTCAAATGTTTATCTAATGTTAAGTAAATTTATATTTACATATAGATCAATCGATATCGATATTACATGTCAATAACTTTTATAATAGATATTTTTTATCAGGAGAATACTGTAGAATGTGCCTTTCATTGTTTGATCTCTATAATTGCAAGAGATAGGCACTATACAGCTTTCACAAGGCCCAACTACAATGAGATTCCCAAATTACGCCTGCAAATTTCAAAGGAGTGTCCACATGCAATGCTTCTCAAACGGCCTCACTAATTTACGTGATCATTTAACGGTAATTAGATCCTGCAAAGGTGACCGCTTATGATCTTCATCATGGAGCTCCGAATGGCTGATGGTCAGTATGGGTGAGCTTGAATTAACAATATTAGACAGATGATGTTTGTGAACTTGGAATTGTATGCTAATAATTGTAAGACGTATTATCAGAAATGTCTTGTTGGAAGATCAATGTACAGTATATTTGGTAAGTACCAACTACATCTCTACAATGCTATGCCTTAAAATAATGATTCATTGATTTCAATACAGCAAAATCAAATTTTGTTTAGTAATTCAACTAGTATTATTTTAGTAATTCAATTAGTATTCTTTTAGTAGTTCATTTAGTAATTCAATTAGTATTATTTTAGTAATTCAATTAGTATTCTTTTTGTAATTCATTTAGTAATTAAACAAGTATTCTTTTCGTAATTCGTTTAGTAATTCAGTTAGTATTATTTTAGTAATTCAATTTAAATTTAGTATTTTCAATTTTTTCGGAGAGTTTTTCAATGATATTATATAGTATCATATCAAAGTATATATTACTACAATAAAAATGTTTAGAAATGGATAATAGCTGCAATTGACTTGTTATAATATTTGTTTATATTATTCCTCTGTCGCCTTGTTGAATTTGCATTATTTAAAAATAAAAAGGAAACTCAACAAATTATTTCAAATTACTTTATCACCAAATATTAATGGGCAGTATTTACAAGTATCGAAACAAAATTTTCAATTATGATAAAAATTATATAAAATAAATGATAATAAATAAATAAATATTGTTAGCAGTCATTAGAAGGTGTTTATTTTTTAATTAAATATTGCCATAAAAAGAAATAAAGAACAGTAGCTTAAAATATTCATTGTTAATCGCGGAAAATCGATGGTGAATCTCAACGTCTGCATTTATAGTGAGCTGCGTCATGTTACATCCATATTTTCTTTTATACATAGCCTTCACTTCTGAATGTTCATTCAGAAAACAATGCTCTGTGATTTACAACGGTGAATCAAATGGGAACTTGACTTGGCTGGGTGCTTTGAGATGTATGCTCGCTGACGCTGCTTTATCTCATTTTATGCAAATGTTTTCTTTAAATACAACAGACAAAAACAACTTGGCAGAATTGAAAATGAAACTCTTATAAAGGAACTACACTAACACTCGAAATTCTAGAAATAATTAATTGCCTATGACGGCTTAAAAATTCCTTTTAAACTTTATTTTTTTCCTTTCCTTTTACCTTGCTTGCACTCCCCAGCAAACAGGGACATGAGGGCCGAGTGGCTGGCGCTCTGGCACTCGGTGCCGCAGGTATGGTGTTCAAAACCTGGCTGTGCCAAAAGATATTTGTAATGGTTCGGAATCCACTTTAAACCTTAGGTCCCGGTCGTAATAGAATTGTAGAGCGTTGTGGGGGTAATGTTACTCGCGTCCGTAGCATATCTTCAAGCTACACGTGCCCCCTAAGTAGCGCCAAATGAGTAACAGCTGTGCTTCACTTGCTTATGACATAAAGATTAATTGCCTATATTGCTAGCTGAATTAGAACAACAACAACTTTCTAGCAAACAAAACAATATAAGTAAGAGTAAATTTGAAAACGAAAGAAAGAGATAAAATTACAGATCATAGGATTTTACCAGTTAAACGATTATTAGAATATATTAAGTACAACTAGTACTTGAAATAAAAAATGAAAAAGAAATAATAACTCCAGAAAGAATATGTACCACACACTACGATTACGAGACTTTTCATAAAAATTGAAGTATCGTTGTTGTCTTCATCCTCTGACATATCAAATATCCAAGAGAACTCTATATCCAAAAGCATTTTACAGCTTATTTCGTGCTGCTACATATTTTAGGCATTGAAATAAAATGTGTTCAACTGTTTCTGGAGTTTTGCAGATCGAGCATAATGGAGATGAAGTCAGGCCAAATCTATGGAGTTTACCATTGCTAGGATATGTCTTTGTGCGAAATCTGGAAATAAAAATGTCTTCCATTCGATGATCAGGCAAAAGTCTGTGAGAAGATTTAATACTATTCAAATGACTAAATTCCTGAGGATATTTTCCACCCATCCGCTGCTCTGTTGCTTGTAGCTGTGCTTTCTTTTCTTGTTGAAGTATGAGATATTCGGAAAGTAATGTCAAAATGGTGTTTATAGACGGTTAATCATTTCATTCGACAAGAAACACTTCAGAAAAGAAAAAAAAAAAAGAAATTTATAATTTATAAAAAAGTAATTTGGGAATAATTATTAAAAATAATTTAGAAATAATTAATAAAAAATAAATTTGAAATAATTTATGAAAATAATTTTGAAATAATTTATAGAAAAAAATTTGAAAAAATGTATAAAAATAATTTAAAAATAAATAATAATAGCTATGAAATAATTAATATAAAAATTAAAGATGAATTATTATGAATAATTTTCAAATATTTAATGTATATAATACACAAACACTCGTCACAATGAGTTCAAATATGAACTGAAGATACTTGAAGAAGGGGTAAAATGTATAGCATCAAAAAAAGTTACAAAAATGTTTCACTGATTTTTCACATCCAATTTGGTACGACCTTGCCCTAATAAATGGGCTTTCCCCTCACAGTGTCACAATTGTTGAATGACTTGGAAGTCATTTTTTCCGTCAAAAAATCGAAACAATCAAGCACATTGAACACTACAGTTGATTTACTGTAAAACTAATGCAAATAAATTGCAATTTCGATTCAAAACATCACTAGCAGCTGAATTTACTTTCTATATGCCGCTTACAGCGCCATCTATTAATACACTTTGGAACATTTTCTAATGCTGCACCGTTTTTCCCTTTTTCAAGTATCTTCAGTTGAAATTTGAACTCATTGTGACGAGCGGTTCTTTTTTTTTTACAACATTGTGAAAGTGGGACTTAACTTGTAATCACCCTATATTTGAAAAGGATTTTATATTTTTTTTTAAATCCGAATTATTTTTTTTCGTTTTGTATTATCCATGTACATTAACTACAGCGTTTCATAAATCATTTAAACATATTAAGCATGTTAAATAACATACTTTTAAGTTATAATCAACCACTCTCCTAACAGATAGTCAATTCAGTCCATTCCTTCAGCATATAAGATAGTAAACAGTAATCGTAAACTAAATATTTGAGCTATCTTTAAACTTCAGGAGGGCCTTAAGAGACTATTTGGGAAATAGTTTGTTAAATTCAAAGAAAATTCAGCGCTATCTCGAAACCTTCATTAGGTATTCCGTCGAGACGACTTGCACGGATTCCTTCAAAATGGTGTGCAAACATTTGACGTCGGACTTTATTTTTATTGCACAATTATTTCTCCAATTTGGCTCTCAATCGCATCTATTCTCTCGAGATATACCATTAGGAACGTACTTCGTCACAGAAGACTACACTGCAGGCTACGGTAGTGCTCCTTAACATTGTTAAATTACATGAAGCATTGCATTTTGGAAATGCGATGTTTAAAGAACGATTCTCCTATTTATTGTTGTAACTTTCAATGTTATTTGAGTGGGTGCGTTAGAATTCTATAATACACTTCAGTTTAAATGGATTTCAGCAATATTCAAAAATCCAAAATCCTTCTGCAATCTAAAAACCTTAAAGAATTTTCGTTATTATCTAAATATATTTCATTTTTGAATGTTATTTTACTATATAATTAATTGCCTTGCTGTCAGGGGAGAAAGTTCAAGAGGAAATTCTACTGTCGATTCTATTCTGTAAGTTTCTACTGCCGATTTGCATATTATATATATATATATATATATATATATATCTGTATATATCTGTATATATACTGTATATATATACATATATATATATATATATATATATATATATATGTACCACAAAAATAATTTTAACCCCAATGTTTTTATATTGCAATTATTAATCATCAACACGTCATTTTGACTTAAATAAATATTTTAGATATGTCGTAGTATTAAGTTATCACTTAATTATATATTTTTAGATTAAATTACAAGATTATTAAAAATTGTTGAAATAAATGAGTTTGAAAATGTTTTTACAAAATTTTAACTAATAAATAATTTTAACTATTTTTATAAAATTCACTTTTTATATTTCATATTAACATCTTCTAGCTGACTAAAAAATCAACATGAAAAAACCTTCCATTAAAAATCATCGCAAACAACGAACAGTTTTATAATATTTACAAAAATTCAACGATGCTTCAGATAAAAACTTATTTCAATATTTAATAATTGGGTTCAAAAAAGGAGAGTTTAATCCACTAGGATATATTTTTTTTCAATTAATTTTGAAAGGAAAAGATGACTTTTCGAATAAAAATCAACTTGCTGGCTCAACGACGTGTAATTAGATTAGCGAGGGGGAAAATGGCAAAAAGCAGATGACTTAAAAAGTATTGAATTTATTACAGAACAAAAATGAATAAAAGTAGTTCATTCCTTTTGCACCCTATTAAAACTTTCCTTTTATTACAATAATTAAAATATTTCCCCTGACAACAAGGAGCAGTAATGCAGGAATATTACAGAAACAAAAGGTAATACAACATCAAAAAGATGAGAAACATAAACAACTCTAATTAAATTAACCCCGGATCCTTCATTAAGGAAAAATTAATTTTCCGGGTTAAAAATAAAATAAAAAATTTTTCAGAATTGCTCATTTAATCCATTTTATCTATTTTATTCAAAAAAAAAATAATTATAAATATTGTCATTTTTTTTTTTTAATAAAATATCAAGCATTTCAAACGAATTTCAATCGTTATTATTTAAAGGCTCCATTAAATTTAATGGAAATATATTTATCGTATTTTTTATTTACATTGTAAAATGCTTATTTATTCTGACAGAAAAATTAATTTAAATTAATTATAAAAATCATTGTTTTTGACATAAGGTTTCCATTTTGAATTTGAATATGATTGTTGTTTTATTTTGATTGAAATGATTATTTTTGATTTTGATTGAATTGATTATTTTTTTATTGAATTTTTATATATTTAAGATCAGAAAGCTAGAATTTCTTACCGATAAAAAATTTTATACACAGAGAAATTATTGCAATTTTAATATATTATATTTATCTTATTCAACAATTGACATAATTTCGAACTTTTAGCATGAATATACATCTATCAGTTTTTGTAATTAATCAATATTCTAGATGTAAATTATGAATATATGTTTATATATTGTACATGGATTCAAAATTTATTAGCCTGCTGTAGAAAATTTGAGAAACTTATTTTTATCTATAGATACTAAACTTGCAAAACAGTCTTAAATATTCACTGGAAACTCTTTAGTTGTTATAAGTCATACATGTAAAATTATCACACATTTCAATTTTTAATTTTAGAAATTTAATTATTCGTTTCTTTCACATTTTTATTTATCTTAAGAAAATAAATGGAAAATATGAATTTTTAAGGAGCTAAAATTGTATCTCAAACACTTTTTATCCACAATATTTTTTGTAATGCAAAATTTTGACTATAACTAAGATAAATATTTTAGATATGTCGAAATATTAAATTATCATTTAAAATTACATAATTTCAGATTTAAATTTCAAGATTACCATAAATTACTAAAATAAATGAGTTTAAAAACTTTTTAACTAAGATTTTAACTAGTCTTTGTAAAATTTAATTTTTATATTTCATAAAAACATCTCACTGACAAAAAAAAAAAAAATCTATCTGGCTAAAAAAAAATCAACATGCAAAAATCTTCAATTAAAAACTTTAGCAGAGAACCAACAGTTTTATAATATTTACAAAAATTCAAAGCTGCTTCAGATAATAACTTATTTCAATATTTAATAAATGGGCTGAAAAAGGAGAGTTTAATCCTCCAGGATATAATTTTTCAATTAATTTTGAAAGGAAAAGATGTCTTTTCGAATAAAAATCAACTTGCTCGCTCAACGACTTTTAATTAGATTAGCGAGCGGGAAAATGGCGAAAGTCAAATGACTAAAAATATTCAATTTATTACCGAATGAAAATAAATAAAATGAGTGCATTCCTTTTGCACTCTAATGAAAACTGTCCTTTTATTACAATAATTAAAATATTTCCCTTGGCAACAAGGAGCAGTAATGCAGGAATATTACTGAAACAAAAGGGAATACAACATCAAAAAAAGAGAAACATAAACAACTCTAATTAAATTAACTCACGATCCTCCATTAAGGAAAAATTAATTTCAGGGTTAAAAATAAAATAAAAATAGTTCAGAATTGCTCATTTTGTCTATTTCATTAAAAATAAATTATAAAAGTTGTAATTTTTCTTTAAAAAATACCACGCATTTCAAGCGAATTTCAATTGCTATTATTTAAAGCCTCCATTAAATTTAATGGGAGTATAATTAACGTTTTTATTAATAACATTGTAAAAAGCTTCTTTATTCTGACAGAAAAATTAATTTAAATTAATCATAAAAATTATTGATTTTGACAAAAGGTTGTTTCCACTTTGAATATTTATTTAAAATCAGAAAGCTAGAGATTTTGATATAATGAGATGCATCAGTTTTCTTCATATGACAAGGCCTTTAATCCTATATGCAACATATATCGTATAGACAATAATGTCCATAGATCCAAAACTTCTACCTATAACTACTAAATCCTGCAAAAAAAGTTGTACATTTTAACCTAAATATATTTAGAAATTAGGAGTTATATAAGTAAAATTTGAGATAATTTTTAATTTTCATTTCATTGTATCTCAAAAACACTTTTTATCCACAATGTTTTTGACTAAAACTAAGATAAATATTTTAGATATGTTGAAGTATTAAATTATCATTTAAAATTATGTATATTAAGAGTTAAATTTCAAGATTACTATAAATTACTAAAATAAATAAGTTTAAAAACATATTTTTACAAAAATTTTAACTAGACTTTATAAAATTTACTTTTTATATTTCATAATAACATCTCACTCAAAAAAAGAACACTTCTAGCTGCCTAAAAATCAACTTGCAAAAATTCCATTAAAAAATTTAGCACAGAAGCAACAGTTTTACAATATTTACAAAAATTCAGAGATGCTTCAGATAATTTATTTCAATATTTAATAATTGGTCTGAAAAAAAAAGGAGAGTTTAATCCTCTAGGATATATTTTTTTCAATTAATTTTGAAAGGAAAAGATGACTTTTCGAATAAAAATCAACTTGCTCACTCAACGACTTATAATTAGATTAGCTAGGGGAAAAATGGCAAAAAGGCAGATGACTTAAAAATATTTAATTTATTACCGAAACGAAAATGAATAAAATTAGTGCATTCCTTTTGCACCCTAATGAAAACTGTCCTTTTTTATTACAATAATTAAAATATTTCCCCTGACAACAAGGAACAGTAATGCAGGAATATTACAGAAACAAAGGGAATACAACATTTAAAGATCGGAAACATGAACAACTCTAATTAAATTAACTCCGGATCCTCCATTAAGAAAAATTAATTTTCTGGATTCAAAATGAAATAAAAATATTTTTCAGAATTGTTCATTTTATCTATTTTATTTTTTTAAATAATTAGAAAGTTTGTCATTCTTTTTTAATAAAATATCACGCATATCAAACGAATTTCAATCGCTAATATTTAAATCCTGCATTAAATTTAATGGTTATATAATTAACGTTTTTTTATTATTTACATTTTAAATGCTTATTTATTCTGATAGAAAAATTAATTTAAATTAATAATAGAAATTATTGTTTTCGACATGAGGTTTCCATTTTGAATTTGAATTTTATTATTTTTGATTTGGATTGAATTAATTATGTTTGATTGAATTTTTATTTATTTAAAATCAGAATGTTAGAATTTCTTACTGATAAACAATGTTATACACAGAGAAATCTGTATTACAATTCTGAAATATTATATTTTCCTATTCACCAATTGACATATTTTCGAACTGTTAGCATGATTATACATCTATAAATTTTTTAATTAATCTATATTCTAGATTTAAATCATGAATATAAATATATATATATATATATGTCCTTAGATTGAAATATTATTAGCCTGCTATAGAAAATTTTAGAAACATATTTTTATCTATAACTAATAAATCTTTGCAAAACAGTTGTAAATATTCACTTCAAACTCTATATTTGTTATGAGTTATATATGTAAAATTATCTTGCTTTTGAATTTTTAATTTTAGAAATTTAATTATTCGTTTCCTTCAAACTTTTATTTATCTTAAAAAAATAATTGCAAAATATGAATTTTTAAGAAGCTAAAATTATATCTCAAAAACACTTTTTATCCACACTGTTTTTCGATTAAAACTAAGATAAATATTTTAGATATGTTGAAGTATTAAATTATCATTTAAAATTATATATATTAAGAGTTAAATTTCAAGATTACTATAAATTACTAAAATAAATAAAGAGTTTAAAAACTTTTTAACTAAAACTTTTACTAGTCTTTATAAAATTTACTTTTTATATTTCATAATAAAATCTCACTCAAAAAAGAAAACTTCTAGCTGGCTAAAAAATCAACATGCAAAAGCTTTAGCAGAGAACCAACAGTTTTATAATATTTGCAAAAATTCAAAGATGCTTCAGATAATAACTTATTTCAATATTTAATAAATAGGCTGAAAAAGGAGAGTTTAATCCTCTAGGATATTTTTTTTTTTTCAATTAATTTTGAAAGGAAAAAGATGACTTTTCGAATAAAAATCAACCTGCTCACTCAACGACTTATAATTAGATTAGCGAGGGGGAAAAATGGCGAAAGTCAAATGACTAAAAAATATTCAATTTATTACCGAATGAAAATAAATAAAACGAGTGCATTCCTTTGGCACCCTAATGAAAACTGTCCTTTTTATTACAATAATTAAAATATTTCTCTTGACAAAAAGGATCAGGAATATTAAAGAAACAAAAGGGAATACAACATCAAAAGATGAGAAAAATAAACAACTCTAATTAAATTAACTCACGATCCTCCATTAAGGAAAAATTAGTTTTCTGGGTTAAAAATAAAATAAAAATATTTCAGAATTGCTCATTTTATCTATTTTATTAAAAAAAAATATTATAAAGTTTGTTATTCTTTCTTTAATAAAATATCACGCATTCAAACAAATTTCAATCGTTATTATTTAATGCCTCCATTAAATTTAATGGGAATTAAATGAACGTTTTTTATTATTTACATTGTAAAAGGCTTATTTGTTCTGATAGAATAAATTAATCATCAAAATTATATTTTTTGCGTACGGTTTCCATTTTGAATATTTATTTAGAATTAGAAATCTAAAGTTTTTTGACAGTAAAAAATATTAGACACAGAAAAATATATGTTGCAATTTTAATATATTAGATTTATCCTTTTCACCAATTTACGTATTTTCAAGCTGTTAAAAGATTATATATTCATCAATTTTTCTAATTAATGAACATTCTAGAAATAAACTATGAAAACTATATATATATGTTTATTTAATACATTTTAATCAGTATTACTATACCATTTAATTATTAATGACAATGTAAATCAAATTTTTATATTTATTTCAGATTTCAGTAAAAATCCTCAAATATTCTGGTCTTGGAATTTTATAGTATTACATACAAATTTTATAGGCAAAGTAAATATTTGACAATAGCGAATAAATAACCAAGTTTTTGATTTGTTAATACTAAATACTTAATTTTTTCCTAAATCAGCTTAATGTTATATAATCCTGAAACATTCACAAATAATCGTAAGTTGATTATTGACACATGAAGAAATTTTATATTTTACAAGTTCTATTTTTGATTGTACTGACGAACAATACTAAGTTATAGATCATTTTATTTTGCTTGACATGATTGGTTCATTAACAATATAAGTTTTCTATTTATTTCGCATATATTATAGGAAGATATTAATATTAATAATAACAATAAAAAAACCAACAATGAATCCGGTTTTTATTGTCTCTTACATTTTGCATGTTATAGTAGGCAACCCTGTAACATCTCGGCCACACGGTGTGCTACACGAAAGCACAGGGGGTTACTTTATAAACAGGCGGAATATATATATATATATATATATATATATATATATATCCCATAACAGCTTGCCAATTCTATCGTAAAATTACATTCAAAATTAGAAATATATTTAAATAATAATAAAAATTAGTTAAGGTTTCAGTTTTCAGTTGAATTTTAGATTTTGGTAAATATTTGCTGAATTCCATCTAAACTGAAGTCTATTAAAGATTTGCAAGGAAGCCCACTCAAATAACATTGAAAGTTACAACAATAAATAGGAGAATCGTTCTTTAAACATCGGATTTCCAAAATGCAATGCTTCATGTAATTTAACAATGTTAAGGAGCACTACACTGCAGTCTTCTGTGATGAAGTACGCTGCTAATGGTATATCTCGAGAGAATGCGATTCAGAGCCAAACTGGAGAAATAATTGTGCAATAAAAATAAAAGTCCGACGTCAAATGTTTGCACACCATTTTGAAGGAATCCGTGCAAGTCGTCTCGACGGAATACCTAATGAAGGTTTCGAGACCGCTCTGAACTTTCTTTGAATTTAACAAACTACTTCCTAAATAGTCTCTTAAGGCCCTCCTGAAGTTTAAAGATAGCTCAAATATTTAATTTACGATTCCTATTTACTATCTTATATGCTAAAGGAATAAATTGAATTGACTATCTTTTAGGATAGGGTTGATTTTAAATTAAAAATATGTTATTTAACTTATTTAATATGTTTAAATGATTTATGAAAATATGTAGCCGATAATCATTGTAGCTGAATGAATACAAAATAATTCGGATTTACAAAATTTAAAATATTTCACAAATACAAGTCAAATACATAATTTAAGTCCCTCTTTCAAAATGCTGTAAAAATGAGTGACATTTTGAGTTCACAATGACATTTTGACACAGTGAGTTCAATTTTAAACTGAAGATACTTGAAGCGGGAAACGGTACGGCTTCAAAAAAGAGTTCCAAAGTCTTTTAATAGATGGCGTTCTAGCGGCATAAATAAAGGGAATTTGGCTGCCAGTGATATTTTGAATCGAAATGAGTATTTGGCATGAGTTACACACTAAACCAACTGTAGCGTCCAATGTATTTGAATGTTTCGGTTTTGACGGAAAAAATAGCTTGTTATAGGTCTAGTATAAGTTGAACATTACAAGGTTACTTTCTATAAAATGTAAAATGGTAAGATTCAATAAAATATGAATAGTTTATTGTTAGATTTCTTTGTTGTTTTATTATCAATATCTTCCTAGGAAATATGCGAAAAAGTAAGAAATTTCATATATTGTTATTGAACCAATCCTGCCAAGCAAAATATTATAATCTGTATTTTAGTACTGTTCGCCTATGCAATGAAAATAGAATTTGCGTGTAAAATATGAAATTTCTTTATGTGTCAATAATAAGTTTATAATCATTTGTGATTTTTTCCAGTTTTATACAACATTAAATTGATTTACTGAAAATATTTCAGTATTTAAATCGAAACCCGTTAAATTAGCTGCAGCCAAACATTTATGATGCAAAAAAAGTTCGTTTGTAGTACTGTATCTCCAGACAAATTTTATTTAGATTGCAAACAGCAGCACCAATTAAATTGTATAGTAACACTGACTAAAATGTACAAAATACAAACATATATGTTTTCATAATTTAAATCTAGAGAAATCTGCATAATCACAGAAAATATTCTAATTATAATATATTAAATCTGCAATACAGATTTCTCTGTGTATAACATTTTTTTTTACAGTCAAAAACTCTGATTTTCGGATTTTAAATAAATATTCAAAATGGAAACCTTATGTCAAAAACAATAACTTTTACGATTAATTTAAATTTATTTTTCTATCAGAATAAATAAACGTTTTACAATGTACATAATAAAAAAAACGTTAATTATATTCACATTAAATTTAATGGAGGCTTTAAATAATAACGAATGAAATTCGTTTGAAATGCGTGATATTTTATTAAAGAAAGAATGATAACCTTTATAATTATTTTTTAACGATAAAATAAATAAAAAAAAAAGCACTTCTGAAATATTTTTATTTTATTTTTACCCAGAAAATTAATTTTTCCTTAATGGCGGATCCGGAGTTAATTTAATTAGAGTTGTTCATGTTTCTCTTTTGATGTTGTATTCCCTTTTGTTTCTGTAATATTCCTGCATTACTGCTCCTTGTTGTCAGGGGAAATATTTTAATTATTGTACTAAAAAGGACAGTTTTCATTAGGGTGCAAAAGGAATGCACTACTTTTATTTATTTTCATTCGGTAATAAATTGAATATTTTTTAGTCATTTGACTTTCGCCATTTTGCCCCTCTCGCTAATCTAATTATAAGTCGTTGAGCGGGCAAGTTGATTTTTATTCGAAAAGTCATCTTTTCCTTTCAAAATGAATTGAAAAATTATATCCTGGAGGATTAAACTTGCCTTTTTCAGCCCATTTATTAAATATTGAAATAAGTTATTATCTGAAGCAGATTTGAATTTTTGTAAATATTATAAAACTGTTGGTTCTCTGCTAAAGTTTTTAATTGAAGATTTTTGCATGTTGATTTTTTTTAGCCAGCTAGAAGTTTTTTTTTGTCAGTGAGATGTTTATATGAAATATAAAAAATAAATTTTATAAAGACTAGTTAAAATTTTAGTTAAAAGTTTTTAAACTCATTTATTTTAGTAATTTATGGTCATCTTGAAATTTAAATCTGAAATTATGTAATTTTAAATGATAATTTAATACTTCGACATATCTAAAATATTTATCTTAGTTATAGTCAAAATTTTGCATTACAAAAAACATTGTGGATAAAAAGTGTTGAGATACAATTTTAGCTGCATAAAAATTCATATTTTCCATTTATTTTCTTAAGATAAATGAAAATGTGAAAGAAACGAATAATTTAATTTCTAAAATTAAAAATTGAAATGTGAGATAATTTTACATGTATGTCGTATAACAACTAAAGAGTTCCAGTGAATATTTACGACTGTTTTGCAAGTTTAGTAGCTATAGATAAAAATAAGTTTCTCAAATTTTCTACAGCAGGCTAATAAATTTTGAATTCATGAACAATATATATACATATATTCATAATTTACATCTAGAATATTGATTAATTAGAAAAACTGATAGATGTATATTCAGGCTAAAAGTTAGAAATTATGTCAATTGTTGAATAGGATAAATATAATATATTAAAATTGCAATACAGATTTCTCTGTGTATAAAATTTTTTATCTGTAAGAAATTCTAGCTTTTTGATCTTAAATATATAAAAATTCAATCAAAAAATAATCAATTCAATCAAAATCAAAAAATAATCATTTCAATCAAAATAAAACAAAAATCAAATTCAAATTCAAAATGGAAACCTTATGTCAAAAACAATAATTTTTATAATTAATTTAAATTAATTTTTCTGTCAGAATAAATAAGCATTTTACAATGTAAATAAAAAAATACGATAAATATATTTCCATTAAATTTAATGGAGTCTTTAAATAATAACGATTCGAAACGAAATTCGTTTGAAATGCTTGATACTTTATTAAAAAAGAGTGACAATATTTATAATTATTTTTTTTTTTTTTAATAAAATAGATAAAATGGATTAAATGAGCAATTCTGAAAATTTTTTATTTTATTTTGAACCCAGAAATTAATTTTCCTTAATGGAGGATCCGGAGTTAATTTAATTAGAATTCTTCATGTTTCTCATCTTTTGATGTTGTATTCCCTTTTGTTTCTGTAATATTCCTGCATTACTGCTCCTTGTTGTCAGGGGAAATATTTTAATTATTGTAATAAAAAAGGACAGCTTTTATTAGAGTGCAAAAGGAACGCACTCGTTCAATTAATTTTTGTTTTGTAATAAATTCAATACTTTTTAAGTCATCTGCTTTTTGCCATTTTATCTCATCGCTAATCTAATTATAAGTCGTTGAGCGAGCAAGTTGATTTTTATTCGAAAAGTCATATTTTCCTTTCAAAATTAATTGAAAAAATATACCTAGAGGATTAAACACTCCTTTTTTGAATTTTTGTAAATATTACAAAACTGTTGGTTCTCTGCTAAAGTGTTTAATGGGAGTTTTTGTATGTTGGTTGTTATTTGTCAGAGAAAAGTTTTCTTTTGAGTTAGATGTTATAATGAAATATAAAAAAGTAAATTTTTAAAAGTGTAGTTAAAATTTTTATAAAAAGTTTTTAAACTTATTTATTTTAGTAATTTATGGTAATCTTGAAATTTAATTCTGAAAATATATAATTATTTAAATGATAATTTAATGCTTCGACATATCTGAAATATTAGTTTTAAATCAAAATATTGCAATATAAAAACATTGTGGTTAAAATGTATTGTTTAGATGTAATTTTCTCTTCTTAAATATTCAAATTTTCCAAATTTTTTTTTCACTATAAATAAAAATTTAGAACCTGTTTTCAAGAGTATATAGTTATAGGTAAAAGTAAGAATCTCAAATTTACTACACCTTTAATTCTATTTTATATATATATATATATAATTCAAATCTAGAATATTGATTACTTAGAAAAACTTATAGCTGTATAATCATGCTAACAGCTAAAAATATTGTCAATTGGTGAAAGGGCTAATTATCATATGTTAAAATTGCAATATATATTTCTCTGTGTATAATATTTTTTTAACGTATGCATAATATTTTTTCTAGCCTTCTGATTCTAAATAAATATTCAAAATGAAAACATTATGTCAAAAAATATAACTTTTATGATTAATTTAATTTAATTTTTCTGTCAGAATAAACAAACGTTTTACAATGTAAAAAATAAAACGTTAATTATACTTCCATTAAATTTAATGGAGACTTTAAATAATAACGATTGAAATTCGTTTGAATGCGTGATATTTTATTAAAGAAAGAATGACAAAATTATAATTATTTTTTTAAATAAAATATATAAAAAGAGCAATTCTAAACTATTTCTATTTTATTTTTTTGAACCCAGAAATTAATTTTTCCTTAATGGAGGATCCGCAGTTAATTTAATTAGAGTTGTTTATGTTTCTCATCTTTTGATGTTGTATTACCTTTTGTTTCTGTAATATTCCTGCATTACTGCTCCTTGTTGTCAGGGGAAATATTTTAATTATTGTAATAAAAAAGGACAGTTTTCATTAGGGTGCAAAAGGAATGAACTACTTTTATTCGTTTTCATTCGGTAATAAATTCAATACTTTTTAGTCATCTGCCTTTTGCCATTTTTCTTCCTCGCTAATCTAATTATAAGTCGGTGAGCGGGCAAGTTGATTTTTATTCGAAAAGTCATCTTTTCCTTTCAAAATGAATTGAATAAAATATATCCTGGAGGATTAGACTTGCCTTTTTCAGCCCATTTATTAAATATTGAAATAAGTTATTATCTGAAGCACCTTTGAATTTTTGTAATTATTATAAAACTGTTGGTTCTCTGCTAAAGTTTTTAATGGAAGGTTTTTGCATGTTGATTTTTTTTTGTCAGCCAAAAGTTTTCTTTTTTGAGTGAGATTTTATTATGAAATATAAAAATGGAAATTTTAAAGTCTAGTTAAAATTTTTGTAAGAATTGTTTTTAAACTCGTTTATCATAAAATTTATAATAATCTTGAAATGTAACTCTGAAATTATATAATTGAAAGATAATTTAATACTTCGACATATCTAATATATTTATGTTAGTTTTAATTCAAAATGATTATTAAATTTAATGGGGATATTTAAAAATTGCAATATAAGAAAGTTTTTAAAAAATGTTTTCAGGTATACTTTTTAGTATCTTAAAATTCACAGTTTCAGTAATTTTTTAATGATAATTAAAAATTTTTAAAAAAAAACTTTTAATTTAGTTTTTTAAATTACTAATAAAACAAAAGTGAAATCATTTTACACATGTGACTCATAACATCTAAAGATTTTCAGGTGAAAATTTACAACTGTTTGGCAAGAAATTATAATTATAGAGAAAAGTAAGTTTCATAAATTTTCTGCAGAATGTTAAAAAATTTTGAATCTATGGAACTTATTGTCTATACGCTGCATGCTGCATATAGCATTAAAGGCTTTATCATGTATAAAAATGTTGTATCTCATTATATTAAGCAATAAACAATATTTATTATATTAAGCAATATACAATATTTATTATATTAAGCAATATACATTATTCATTATATTAATCATTATATATTATTCATTATATTTTATATCATCATTATTATTAATTATATTTTAAAGGTACACAATATTGTTCCATACTGGAAATTAGATAACTTATGAGTGTTTGATGAAGTTAGTTATTTTCCTTTAGCAAGAAAATTTTAAATAGAAACATTTAGTTCTATTTGAAGATGGTTTCTGATATTTCTGCAAGATAGTTCTTGCGGGTTGATAAAGAAATGCCACTTTCCCTCTCAAGACGTCTTGGAGACGCTTCAAAGGTTTGACTATCTAGCTGGCCAAACCATCTTATGTGTACTTTAACTTACCTGAAATTCAGAGCCTTACGTTACCATGCATTTCGTACAGAGATGGACGTTACTCAAAATGAAATCAGGGCCAACGAGTAAACATAGTGTTTCAATATGTCAATAGCCACAGGTCCTCTTACAGGGGTTCTGAGCATCCATCTAACATGATTTATGCTCAAAACTATCAAAGTGGTGTGACGTTAGTGATGTGTTTTAGTGAATAGTGGTGTGTTTTTTTTTTTTCCCAAAACTGAAGAATATGTAGTCAATGCCTAGTTCTCTCTACATGAATGTACCCCAAGAATAAATATGAAGAATCATCCATAGAATAGTAACACAATAGAATGTTCAACCGGCTTGCCAATTAGGGAAAATATAATCTATCTCATGTGAATTTTACTTTGTTGTTTAACATATTCTACCTTGGAAATTTTCGAAACAACCTTAAATATTGGCTATTATTACTCAATGCTCACCAAAAACCAAGAGTTGTCTTTCCCTACATGTGACCTCTTTTTGCGAATAGCTTCATGCAAACGACGCATAATACTCAAATAATATTCCTTGTTGACAGTTTGTCCCGGCGGAAGGTATTCATAATGAATTGACTTGATGGACCTTGGTTTTTGAGCGCCTTCGGTCTGTCAAGGGTCAAGAGTTGTCAAAGGGCAAAAGACGATATTTTCTTTTTCACACTGCTCTATTTTGTCTAAGACCAAAGAAATGGCGGGCTATTACACCCTCAAAGTTGTCAAATTGTTTTTCAATGGTATACGGCAATGTAAAGTACTGCATTCTAAATAGAACGACAAAGCCTTAATGGCTAAAGATATAAAATAATTTATGCTTACAAATGTAAATGATGCAGATAATTTTTTGTTGGTTTGCACAATAGTAATAGTTGAAAACCTTTCCAAATCATTAAAATATTAAACATTTTTTTCAAAAAAAAAAAATATAACATTTGGTTAAAGGTTAATTTCACCAGTTTGATTAATTACTTTGAACAAAAATAAATATTTTCCTAATTTTTAAAAAAAAAAAAGTGTTTGACTTTAAATATTTATTCAATTATTTAATATCTCAAGTTGCAACACTGTTTACTTTGATGGCTTATAAAAGAAGCTTTATTTTCTGCTCTTCATTTTGTTTAAATTACGTAAGGACATATTCTATATTTTAAACAGAGAATATATTGATTCTTTCCATGGTACTAGACAAGAACTATTCTTTATAAATGCGTATAAAGGTATCATCCACTGGTGAGGTTGTTTGCCTTGGGGTGGGAACAGCTGAGCTGTATGATAAATAGCCCCAGACTGCATTACTCAGCAACATCGAACAAAAGAATCAATTCTCCGCATAGCTGTTTGCAACACGTAGCATTATTTTTTTCAAAGGAAACTACAACAATATCGCATTCTGAATTTCTGAGAAAGATTTGACTAGTTAATTATCGGTAAATATCTTTTCTTTTTAATAGATTCGATATTAGTTAAAAAAAATATTTAATATGTAAAGACAAGGAATAACATAAGCATATAAAAGTACTTATAATTAATACAAAAGAACTTGTTTGATCATACCCACAATAAACTAACACTTAGTTAACATGTTTATATTATACAAACTATCTAATTAATTGTTATATTTAAATATAAAACTAAACGTAATTATTTTATTATTTTTCTTTCTTCCATTAAATTCTTATAATAATAAAAATTTGATGATTATCTTTTACTTGCATTATAACTTACTTTTATGGTATTTGACTTACTAATGTGTGAATAATGAGAATAATATTTTGGTGTGTCATTTACATACTGAAAGCATTGATTTCTTATGATTGCAATTGCAGAAATCCAAAAATTTTTGACCAGACAAATCAATAGAGATGCAAAGATCCCTCACAAATTCAACTGATCAGCTTGTCTGTATTATCGTATGTTGTTACTGGAACACGCAGGATGGCATTTAACAAAATATAAGGAGAACTATTTAAAGGAAATATAGAAATTAACAATTCATTATGAGTGATATTTTTTTATCCGGCAAAAAAATTTATAGACTTAAGTTCAATATGCTTTTCTTGATAGATGCATATTTATAACTTTGTTATAGTTAAAATACTGTGATCTTAGTTTACAGTAGAACAAAAAAAAAAAAATGTAGGAGGATATAGATAAATCATCGACAAACGGTATCCTGAGAAAATTTCTTTTTTTTTTTTAAGTGTATTGCAGCATTTTTTTCAATGACAACAGTTTTGGCATTTTATTCCCAGGAGAGGGAATGTATGCTTTTTGACAAATATATTATAAACCCATCTCCCATTTGACAGCAGACGAACTTTATTGTTGGTAGGTATATTACATACATATAGTGTTTCGTATTAATGAGATCAAACTGTCACTCAAATCAACCTCTCACTCAGATCTGATATCAGAAATTGGGTATCATGTATAATGAAGAAATTAGCTAGCATCTGTGAGCCCTTCACATATCGAAACAACTACAGATTGAATGGGATATACTATGATTTGTTCCACCGTGATTGGTGATAGACAACGAGTTAAGAAATGTCTACTTCAATGAGAAGTGAGGGAAGCTGACTCCCTCCCTCTTAACGGATTGTGTTAAAAGGAGTTTAGAGGAGAAGGGAGAGAGTTCGGCGACGAGCCGACTAGAGTGTTTTTTATTCTTTTTTTTTCTGAAGTAAGTGAATTTTTTCTGAAGCCGGAGTTTCCCGCTTGTTTTCAAAGTGAGGCCCTTGTGGTTTCGTGAATCATGTCGTGTGATAGTAATGTTCTGCCGTAGACGTGTTTAGATTCGTCGTAGACTCAAGAACTCTGAAAATCTCCGAACTTGGATTGAACTGCAATTTGTATCTAATTTATATCCTTACTTTTCATTTTCATAAATAGAGTTTTGTATATATATATATATATATTTAAATAAAATTTAATTAAAATTATAATAATTTAAATAAAATTTAATTATAATTATAATAATTTAATATTATAATTCAATTATAATAAAATTTAATATATATATTTATACGCACATATATATACAAAACTGTATTTAAAAAAATTTGTAAGTATAAATTAACAAAAGAACTAACCTAACTAGTGGCCCTTTCTTGAAATTTTATTTACAAACAATCTATATATATATATTTATAAACGTTATATTAAAATATATTATAATTATTATTATAATATACTTGCATTTTGTTCTACTTTTTGAAATGAAATATATATATATATCATATGTTTGTTTGAAACAAAATTTGAAAATTTATTTCAGGAACCTGAAAGTACCCTTAAGATTAAAGCGTTATAAAAAAAATGGAACCAAAATTTTGCAGTATATATGAGCTGTTATTATATTAAAATAACATTCATTTTGTTTATTTTTTAAAGAAATGTTGGCATATTTAAAAAAATGGTCGATGGTTAAATACTAGTCTTAGGCTAGAATGTTTTTCGATTCTATATCACATGTTAGTAAACAAATAATACGAAGAATTTGTTTGATCTGACTTTTTTATGATTATGCATTTTCATTATATGTGAACTTTGCCGCTCCCAAATATACAGAACTGATTAAAAAATTAAAATTCCATGCGATGTAAACCCCTTTTCAAGTCTTCAAATATATACAGCATACAAATGAAGAATGCTAAATCCATTTATTTTTAAGGACAAAATGTTAAAAAAACTTTCCATGCTTTAACCCAGAATATTAGACTAAGACTTTTTTTTATTCATCTTGGCCATATCTAAGATTATGTACACTGTTATTTTCTCAGAGTGGTGATATACCGTTTATGTGATCCGATAAAAAAAAGAAATTAAAATTTTCCAGATTTTCATACATATCCCCCACCCCACCCCCACCCAAATCGAAAAATAGTCTCGACGTATTTATTTTTAAAAACAATTATTAAAAAAATGTATGATTTAACCAGATTATTAGGTTACGAATATTTTTTCGTCATCTTGGCCATATCTAGATATTCTAAACCGTTATTTTCTCAGGGTCATTATCTCCGTATATGTTATCCGATAAAAAAAATGAAACGAAAATTTTTCAATTTTCATACACCCCAACCCCTACCCCAAAAAAACATTCAATACATTTTTAAATACAAATATGTTAAAAAAAACCTTTCCATGATTTAACCCAGAATATTATGCTAAGATTTTTTTTCGGCTTTTATTCATCAATCCTTTCCATGATTTCTCGCCACATTTAAGATATTCCAGGTTATATCTATGGACTGTTATTTTCCTAGGGTCGTGATGTTCCATGTATGTGATCCAATAAAAAATGAAACGAAATTTTTCCAATTTCTCGTATATCCTCTCTAAAAAGTTTCACTCAATTTATTTATTTTAAAGACAATTATTTTCAAAACTAACCCTTTCCATGATTTAATCAAAATATTAAGCTAAGGATTTTTTATTCATCTCGGCCATATCTAAGATAATCCAGGCTATATCTATGGACTGTTATTTTCTAACGTGATGTGATCTCTCCGTGTATATGATATGTTTAAAAAATGAAGCTAAAATTTTCCAACTTTTCATACAACCGCCCCCTCCCTCCTCCTATCCCGAAAAATACAGTCGCGACATATTTATTTTTAATGACAATTAAAAAAAAAATAATCCATGATTTAACCAGAATATTACGGCTAAGAATGTTTTATTCATCTTGGCCATATCTGAGATATTCTAGACTGTTATTTTTTTTCAGGGTCATGAAAAATATCTTTATTTTTAAAGACAATAATCAGATTAAAAAATGAAATGAAATTTTTTAATTTTTTTATTCATACTAAGATGTTCTGAGATATATCTATGGACAGTTATTTTCTCTGTGTATGTGTTCTGATAGAAAACTGAAACAAAATAATAAAAAAAATGATACGAAAATAAACCAATTTCTCATACACTAAAAAAAAAAAAACCATTCAATACATTTATTTTTAAAGACAATAATGTAAAAAAAAAAACCTCTTTTCTGTAATGCAACCCAGAATATTAGGCTAAGAATATTTTTATTCAATCTCGGCCATATCTAAGATATTCTGGGCCATATCTATGGAGTGTTATCTTCCGAGGGTCGCGGCCTTCCATCGCCACATTTCATTGAATGGCGTCGCGCTGACGCGTTCATTGTGATGGAAATCCCTAATTTATTTTGACAAGTACTCCCGGAGGACCACGTTTTCTCCCGCGTATATCACGTAGGCGACAGCTCCGGATAACTGACAATTCGGGATTTATACACTGGCGATTTGTAAGATATACATTGCCAATAAAATCCGAGCCCTTAAGGGCGTAACAATGGAGTGTGATGCGGAATGGGTCGTATTTTAATTTCAGATTTGAGACTCGATGTCTTTATGGTCTTGTGAGTAATACTGAAGATTAAGTTGTTTTAGAATTTTTTTTTTTGTTTGATGTTGTAATGCATTAAGAATTTTGCTATTTTTACTATTTACTAACACTTCAAACTTTTCAGGGTTTTCTTCGGTAAAAAATAGTCAAAAATATACTTTGATGTGATAAAAACACTCGTGGTAATCTAATTTCAGACTTGCGATTATATTGCTTATATTGTACGTGCTAATATTGCGATTATATTGATGATATATAAAAGTGTTTATTAAAAATTAATTTGCTTTAGAACATTTTTCACTGATGTAGCTGATGCACAATGGTTTTGCTACTTTTTAAATTTACCCCTCTTTCAAACTTTGGATTTATTTTTATTGGAATGAAATAGTCTAAAATATACTATATTATAATAATCTAAAATATACTAAATGTTGAATTACTGTGAAAGACTTGCGGTATTCTACTTTAAAATCTAATTACTACTTTAAAATCTAATACGTATAGGCCAACGGGCTGAAAGCAAAAAGTGAGACATCATGCTCTTTGGGATTTTTTTTTTAATGTTATCATTCAGACTTAATTTGAACATTTGTTTTCACAATATATTTTATAAGTCTTAGTTGCAAATATATAAACAATTAATCACTGGAAATAACAAAATTAGCAGATTAAATTTATAGAATTTGTTTTAGCATACATAATTTATTTATTAATTTATATATTTATTTGTTTGAAAATATGAAAAGGCCTCATGTTACACTCCACATGCCATGTTGAGTGCAGAGATGGACAATGGGGAATGACATTGCCTTTCAGGAAGAGCTTTTATATTAACAATCCACAAGGGTTATGAAGAGAAAATTTGAAATGCTCGTTTTAAGCAACCCCATTTTGTGCTAATGTTTTAACTGAATTAAGATGTGGAGGTATTGTGGCTCTTAAAGCCACCTAGAAACTTCGTAACTGGTACGCCCGTTGCCCGTTGCCACTTGGAATGCTCAAAATAGGCAATTTGATGAGACACTTTGTAAACATAGTCACAATAATCATAGAGTCTCCTCGTTGTTGAAGGCCGCAGTCGCAGTGGAGGGTCACAACTATGTCTATACACAGCAGAAGAGGTTCAAATGAGAAGATCTTAGAAGCACACATTTTAAGTCCCGTGAGTTTCACTCGGGGTCGAGATAATTTTAAATTTCGGGTTCATTTTAAGATTAAATCATATCTGGCAACATTTATTTACCATTTTATTTACAAAGAATTTTAAACAAACATGTAAATTACTGTAAAATTTTTATGATTTATTTTCATGTTTTTTTTTTAAATATTTTTTAATGTATTGAATGATATTTTTTTCATTACTTCCAATCACATAAATTTTTTATTTCAGTGTATTCCTAAATTAACGATATGCGTAAAATATTATTACAATACTTATCGATTAATCATCAATTGTATTTTATGAAACAATTTGAAAAAGATTCGACAACATTATAGCTGTATTTAATTGAATTGCTATACTAAAAGAACAATTATATAATGATAACGATAACAATTGCATTACTGTTATACTAAATAAATAATATAATTGGCATCAAAAGTGATAAATTTTTTTCTCTATGTACAATATGACTAAATGCTACAAGAAAAGAAATAAAATTTCTAAATGAGAAGCGTGGAAAATTTTGAAATATTAATTTGCAAATTTTATTTGCTTTTAATTAATTATTTTTGTTGTATAACTGTTATACTAAATATTTTTTTTTCTTTTCTGATGTGCCATCTAATTGAAATTTACTAGAAAAAAAATATTCTAAATGAGAAACATACAATTTTTTAATATATTCATTTACAAATTTTAATTGCATTTAAGTATTTAAAGACTACATGTGTAAATTAACAAAATAAAAGTAAATTTTCATTTAAAGAATTACTTTATAAAGTAATACTTTATCTGTTTTATTGAATGTTGCTTCTTACGTGATTTACATAAAAAATACATATTTTAATCTTATCAATAAAATTAAAATATTTAATTAATAATTCGATAATGAATTTATTTTCTACGGACTCTTATGTAAACAGAAAAATTAATTACAAAAAATTATACTGTAAATGCGTAATCATATTAATTGCATTAAAATTTATTCCTAATGAATATTCAATATTTATAAAATTAGCAATAATTATTCTGAAGATGATTTTAATATCTAATGACACAGTTCGCTTTCGTTGTAAATTTTATTTCGAAATGTACTATAAAGAAACGTGAATTGTAATTTAATGTTAGCAATTATCTTGAAATTAAATTTCAATTTGATGTTCTCAAACGTCTATGTTTTCATGGAATTTGCTAAAAAAAGAGGATTACTTTAAAGGAGTGTAAGAATTTCATATTTTATTTAAGAAAAATATATTTACAAGAATCTAATTCATATACTTATTTAAATTAATTATCTTTTCGAACAAATAAATTAAAAATTAAAATATCTTTTAAATTTCTTTAAAAATTTAAATTAGTTTATAAATTTGAAATTATTTTGATAAATTTTAATTTAATTAAATTAAAATTTTAATTAATTTGGTTATATTAATTGTTTAATTAATATTAAATAATTAATAATTAAATTAATTAATAATTAAATTTTAATAATTATTAATTAAATAATTAAATTTTAAAAAAAAAATTTTGATAATTTTTTTAAATATTTTTTTTTTTCATTCATTCTTCTCAAATAAATGTTAAATTTCGGTATATTCTTAAATTAACGACGTTTTTAAAATTTGCATTACTGCATTGCAATTTATTTTAACTAGTTAAATGAATATTTTTTGTGTCTTTCGGTTAAGATGTTTTTGTAAAAAAAAAAATCTATCGAATGTTTTCAAATTGTTTCATATATTACAAATACAATTCGTATTTTTTCAAATTGTTTCAAATATGAGTCAATTTGAATTTTTGAAAATTGATCTTTTTTTACAAAGTTAATTCGAATTTTATCAAATTGTTTATATATTACAGAGTTAATTCGAATTTTTTTCAAATTTTTACATAAATGAGATCATTCGATTTTTTGAAATTGATTTATATATTGCAGAGATAGTTTGAATTTTTGTCAAATTCTTTCATATATGAGAAATTCGAATTTTTTCATATATGAGCATTTGAATTTTTTGAGGCAATTCAAATTTTTTCAGATTGTTTTCTATATTATAGTGACATTTCAGATTTTTGGAATTGATTTATATATTCTAGAGACAATTCGATTTTTTTTTTCAAATATATTCTGAGATTTTTCAATACGAAATTTTTCAAGTTTTTTCATATATTCATTATTACATAAATTTATTATTGCAAACAAAGTTAATTTTACGAATTTTAATTAATTTATATTTTTTTTTTGTATTTGTCATATGCATTCTAATTGAAAAGTACTACTGCTAGCATTTCAATTATTGTTACTATTGAAATTGAAATATCTCCTGCAAATTGAATTTCATATGTTTTTAAGTCTTAAAATTTTAGTATATTAAATACCTGAATGATAAATTGGATATCGTATCTTTTACAGTGCTAAATATATAGTTATTTATTCAAATTGTACCACCATTTTATTTGTTCAATCCGATTTCTGCAATTGCATGAATTGAGCATGATTGAATAAGATTTAAAATAAAATTTCTGTCAGCTACAATTATCAATCAGCTGCGAAATTAGTGACATAATTTTTATGATTATGATCTTGTAACTGAAATTGAATAGGATTAGAAAATATATATAAATAAATTACTAAAAATTTATTTAAAATATTCTTAAAATATAAATTCAAATTCTAAAAATCGATAAAATAAGAAATATATTGTCAGATTACATGATTTTGGTTGTTATTATTATGATTATTATTATTTTCAGGTTATTTAAAGTATTCACCAGCATGTAATCGTAATAACTAACATTATAAAAATTTTAAAAATGTGAAATATTGGAATACTTTCTCTATGATTTTTTTGTATATGTCTGGCACAAAATTTTATTGTCAATACAAATATTACAATTTTTCTACTTCAGATATTTCATAAACTATTTAAACATTAAAATAAATAAATCATTAATCTGACATTATGGCTCTCACTATGACTATTTCTGATGAATATAAAAATTTTATTCATGATGAAATATTCAGTCTCTAATATTTTAATTTTTATATTTCAGAAATATTTATGTTTTTGGATCTAAAGGATTTCAGTACTGATATTTTGTTAGAATTCTATGTTATATCAGACAATATGAAGAAAACAAGTTATCAGTTAAGTTTTTATTATTAAAGTTTTTCAATTTCGATCAAATATCCATTATATAATCATCTGCTCTCAAATAATGTATGAACAATTTTAAATAATAAAATACCGAAATTGTGAAATAGGTATTATAATTTCAATATATTCTTTAACATGGATTTTTTTAAAATATAAAAAAAGTTTCTTTGAAATTATGCAACCATAAGCAATATATTTACATAAAAAAATTATTATAACGTGCATTAAATATCCATTAAAGGACTGCTATAAAATAATATTTTACAAAATACAATAAAGAGATTTCTTCCATGTAAATACTTTCATTTTAATGTGTGTTTTTGTTTCTTTGTCCAAAGCCGGATTTTATCTGAAAAGCTTCAAATATTTCCTTTTAAAGATGTAAAAAGATTGTTAAACAATGCGAATTTTCATAAAATCTTCTCAAATTTATGTTAATCTATTTTTTTCTAATTCTGTATAATCATCACAAATGCTACATTACTTGATGCTAAAATATTTTCTGAAAATAGCTTCTTCAATTTTTTTTTAAATATTTTTCAACAAATGTTTTTTATTATACATTGTGAGACTTCAAACAATACGAATCTTTGAAACATTTGAAATCCTTCAAATAGATTCTTTTTAAAGTTATCCAAATTTTATGGAATGAAATTTTCAGTAATTGTTAAGCAACATTTCTATAAAAAAATTACAAAATTTATGTTAATCATTTTTCGAGCTACATAACATAATGCTGAGATTCTTTCCACGAAAATATCTTCTTCTACAAATATGTTACTATTTTTGTTTTACCTTTCTTTTTAATGTCTTCCAAGAAATTCTTTTTATTATACATTGTGAGACCTCAAACAATACGAATCCTTGAAACAATCCTTCATATATTACTTTTTTGGAATATGGAAATTTTTAATCAATACGAATTTTCATAAAATACATCTATAAAAAAATTCATCAAGTTTATGTTAATCTATTTTCTATCACAATGTGCAACATTGCACGATACTGAGATTCTTCCACGAAAATATCTTCTTCAAAACATATAACTATTTTTGTTTTTACCTTTTTTAATATTTTCAACAAATATTTTTTAAACATTGTGAGACGCCAAACAATACGAATCCTTGAAGCACACCCATTAAACATCCATTATAAAGACGTCAACCTTAATAAGGCATTACCGGACACAATGCCAAGATCTGTTTCACGAAATTATATAACTTTTAAAGTTTTGAACTTTTTAAGCAACATAAATTTTCATAAAATACATCCATAAAAAATTCATCAAATTTATGTTAATCTATTTTCATCACAATGTACTACATTTCACCATGCTAAGATTCTTTCCACGAAAATATCTTCTTCCCCAAACATGTTACAATTTTTTATTTTCCTTTTTTTTTATTAATGTCTTTCAAAAAATGCTTTTATTGTAGATGCCTTAAGAATAATTGAAACACAACAATTAAATTTCGTTATATAATCATCTATTCTCAAAAAAATGTTTGTATACTTTTAAATTATAAGAGGCAAAATCGGGAAATAGGTATTATAATTTCAATATATTCCTTCTCAAGGATTTTGTTTAAAAAACATTAAATTTGTTCTTTAACATCATGTAAATATAAACAATATTTTTAATACAAATTATTTCAACATGCATTAAATATCCATTAAAACGATTGCTATAAAATAATGTTTTACAAAAATACAATGAAGGAATCATCTCATTCCTCTCCTTCCAATGCCTGTTTTTATTTCTCTATCAAACCTGGATTTTATCTAAAAGCTTCAAATACTACTTTTTAAATTATGAATCTTCTTAGGAATACGAATTTTCGAAAACAACATCTAAAAATTCAACAAAATTATATTAATCCTTCTCACGAATATATCTTCTTCCAAAAACATTTTCGATTTTAATTTTACTTTTTTTTTTATTAATGTCTTTCAACAAATGCTTTTTGTACATTGTGAGACGTCAAACAATACGAATCCTTTTAAACAGGACATTACTGGACACATTGCCAAATCCTTCACGAAATAATATTACTTTTTATATTATGGAAATTTTAACCAATATGAATTTTCGTAAAATACATCGATAAAAATTCTCAAAATTATGTTAATCATCACAATGAGCTACATAACAAAATGAACAAATTCTTTCATAAAATACTTCTTCCACACACAAGTTACTATTTTTTTTATCTTTTTTTAATGTCTTTCAACAAATATTTATTATTATACATTGTGAGACATAAACAATGCCAAACACGCCCATTAAACATCCATTATAAGAGACATCAACCTTCATAAGGCATTACCGGACACAATGCCAAGATCCCTTTCATCTTGAAGCTTTTCAAGATTCATTTCGATTCTGCCCTGCGCAGTTCCAAAGCACCAATCCCATTATTCCATAATTTTGCATTATCACCCATTTGAAACCTTGACCGGGCCTCGAGCCTGCGCTCACCTCAAAGGATTAATTTCGGCGTCGAATGTATTTGGCTCGAATCTAAGGCCTCCAATGGAATCCTAAATTAAGATCAGCAGCTGAGAATTTCTGGACATGCATCATTGAGCCCCCCACTGTAATTTTCGCCGGAAAGCAGTAATGATTGTGCACCAACTGATTGGCCGAGTGGGTATCCGGCACAATATTGTTGTGCCTGTCGGTTAGCAGAGAATTAACTTTGCATAAGTGGCACCACCGTTTCTGAAAAGCCGCGTGCGATTCGGAATCAAATCCTTTATTCGGTTATTACGGTCCAGATTAACATCAATGTAATTGCTGGTCAAGATTTAATAAAGGCCTGTTGACTTGGCGAAATGCTATTGTTCAAGGAATTATAAATATTACATTGTTAAATGGTCCTTTTATGTGCATCTGATTGAAAACCGTAATAAAAACTATATTTAATTATTCGCATAATTATTGAAAATTATATTTGAGGAAAATTATATTTATTTTTTCTAAGTGAGAGCATTTACTCTGTATGCATTTTCTCAGAAATCAACAAACATTCAAATAACTATTGTATTTTTATTAATATTATTACGGAACAATTATTTCCTAAATGAAGACCTTAAGGAGTTCTAAAACGAATAAATATTATAATAAATACTATGATAAAAATCTCTGAAATCGTGACTGGGAATCCAGGGTAAGATGCTGCCATAATCATTGTCAATTCTAATTGTCTTTTAATGTAAAAGCTGCAAAACATTGGCAACAAAACTGATTTGACCAAATATTATTGTTCAAGAGCTTATAAAATGTTAAAATGGTTAACGATCCTTTTATGTGCATTTGATTGAGAAACGTAATGAAAATTATATTTGATATTTGTTTTTTTAAGTCAGAAAGATGCATTTACTCTTTACACATTTAATCAGAAAACAACAAACATTTAAATATATATCAACTATAATTTATATCAACATTATTTTACAGAACAATTATTTCCTATATAAAGACATTGTGAAGGCCTTTAAAAACTAATGCACTACAAATAAATACTATGATAAAAACTGTAATCGTAACTAGCAATCCAGTGTAAGATATTGCTATAATCGCTATCAATTCCAATCGCTTTTTAATGCAAAGGCTGCAACACACGTTATAAGCAGAAATCACATCAGATCATGCATACTGCTCCTCGTCGAGTTATTCGCTTATACATAACGTATATTATATAATTAAATTCACTATGAAACACTGAGGATAAAATTACTGAGCAATTAATAATAATATGAAGTGAAAACAGAAAAAATATGATAGCTGTTAGTTGTTGGGGATTTTGCGTGAGAAAGAATAATGCAGTGATTTTGCATTTTATTTAAACGCATTATATATTTTGATGTTATGTAAGTGCTTAATTCTGCTGATAACTTATGTAGATATGTGGAGAAGTGACATTTGAAGACAAAAATTTTCTATTATTCTTTTAGTAATAAAAAGGCATATTACAAATAGAATGGAGATCATGATAGACCCTGGGCCCACATATATATTGTGATTTTTTTTTTTGCCAAGGAAATTTTTGCAAGTGACTCAGAGGCAAAAATTAGAGGGAGCAAAGTATTCAAGTAAATGACTGCTACTTCAGCAAGATCCAACCTCTTCGTGGAGGATGCCAAAAAAGTCAAAATTGCAGTATTCGATGCAATTTTCTATTTTAACAGAGTATGTGGTTAGTAATCTGACTTTTATTAAATACTTGAAAAAACCGGAGTTTAGTTTTTTCTCATTATATTACACAAATCACAGCCTATTTTTTGTTATGCACATTTAAAAACAAATATTTTCCTTCTGAAAGACAAACATTCAATTTGTTTTTTTATCCGTTTTCGATTATATAGTACTTTAACTGAATTACTTGCCACATTTTATTCAGGCAAGCAGTAAATTCAGCGTTACCTACAACTGAGAATAGCTTCTTACCTTTACTTTGTTTCTATGTTACCATTCTTTTTTAATTGACTGCATACTTAGTGTTTCAAATATCCTTATCAACAGTTTGGTTCAAATCATTTTTTACTTTTTCCGGATTACAATGTATGAAATCTTCCCAATGACTAGTATAACTTTATTAGGCTTCACAATGTTGGAACAAGTTTTCCATAGTTTAAATCTAGATTACTCTGATCGTTTTAAGAAAATTGAAGAACTTAGAATTTTGTGCATAAACCAAAGACAAACAACGATTTTATGATGTAAGCAAAAAGAAAAATTCTCAAACATATACCACACACTACATATATACATATATATACATGCTATATATATATATATATATATATATATATATATATATATATATATATATATATATATATATATATCTTACGCACGGCAAT